>KZ538311.1:109297-127128 GCA_000934665.2 Catajapyx aquilonaris
CCCCCCCCCCCCCCAAAAAAAAAGTGATCGATTATTCCTTTACGGGTAGCGAAATGAGAGTTGAGACCTACTATCTGGACGGGCGCCTTATACGATTGCTGTCGTTCAACTGCAAGTAAGGTGGGGGGGTAGAAAGGATCGAAAGTGGAAGCCATCTTAAAAGCTTTCCCTAGAGCCAAGAATCAAGATCCTGATGGAAGATCGGAGACTCTATACTATATACCTCCCCGCTTTAATTGTGTACGTGGATTTCCTTAGAGACGTTGCTTGTTGCCTTTTCTCAACTTTGTACCGCGCCGCCTCTCTCTAACTCAGCTTCGATTTACACTCTGAAATTACATCACGTGCGCCAGAGATAGAGTTGCCAAGAGGTGTCAGATAATGGCCGTCTGATAACAGTGTCAACCACCAGAGAGTTTTTATAAGGGAGGATAATGAGGTGTGTTCGAAGGTGTCCTATGCGTCCGTTTAGGTCGTGCCATCAAGCAAGATGTGGCGTCGTTACAAGCACTGTGAGGGAATGGAGTTGTGTTAGAGACACTGGGAGGTTTTCCAAGAATTCTTGGGTGCTCGTTGGGTTGCATCATGCAAGGATGAAACAAAGCGTTAAAAATTACATCTCACATTTGATTCAGCAGTGGATTCCAATTATTTCGGTAACGAATCTTTGAAGACCAATAATAATTGACATCTCTACATAAAGCAAGAGTTCACGCTCAGAATTTGTTGGTGTTGTTACGACACACCCTGTACAGTTCAAAAAGGGCCGAACTTCTTATCTGCTGTGCCCATCAAGCACTTTTCTCTCCCAAAATGACCGCTGAAGCATCGCGCTCGTTAAGGCAGGGCAAAAGGCTCGAGTAAACCCCCTCCCGCCCTTCTGAATGACCACAAGTGGACTCCAGGTTTTTCATTATGGCGTCGACCGGACCCCCCTCTAGTAATAATCATGGAGGATGTGATAAAGCTGGGTGCGAGCTATAAAAACCGCACAAGTGGAGCAAACGGTGGAAGGGAATAAGAAAACCTCCCCCCTTCTTCATCCAACCAACCCCACTCTCTTCTTCCAAAGTGATTGACGGTTTTGGCCGCCTTGTAATTCAGCTCACAAGCAGCCTAGGCAAGGTTTAAAGTTCGAGAGAAGGGAAAATGTGGCACGCTGATTTCCATGGGAGTAATCAGAGTGCGCAGTCTTGAAAGCCAAGGAAGAAGAGAGGGTGTGGGTAGGGAGAGGGGATGTTATAGCGGTCCTGTGGTAATGGAGGCGATTCAGAGTAGCGATACGATCTTGGGGAGAACAAAGTTCGTTAGACTGGGGAGGGGGGAGGGGGAAAGAAGAAAGAAAGAAGAAGGATATAGGGACGCTTTTGCTGAGACATGACTATTGTTTTATCCGTGAAAGTGGTGTGTATACAGCATCGGCGCCTCCGATGCCAGCAAGGAAAGTCAAGGGATTTGTCTTGGTGGACATCTTTGAGTGGGACCGAAAACAGAAGAAGAATGCAGGACCTGAGTATACACCGGTGCACAAAACATTCAATAGGATTTGGAATTTTGCTGCCCTAAAAAGTTATTTAGAGCACGTACATTTGTACACATGCATCATGCTACATTCAAAACCAGGATGTGCAAACAGCTGTTTGACTTCCACAGCTATTAGTTCGCATTTAGGTATGAACAAAGCCTGCTGTGCCACTATACGTATTATGTAACTAATTTTAGACATTTTTGTGGGGATGCGAATTTTTATTAGTCGTACAGTACCAGCAGCTCAGAAAAATAATGTTGCATGATGCCACTCAACCCGGCTGAGTGCCACGTTATTAATTTTGTGTGCAGTAACTCAGCAGTATTGTAGGTTTATAGGACTGCCTTTCAAACTTGTCTCCGATATACCGAAGAACGATGTTGACGTCAATATCGCAAAGTCTGACCAAAAACCGGGTGTATTTACGTTGGACATATCAGAGACGGATCCTTTTTCTGTGTGTAAAGAACCCATTTCCTATATTATATGAGTCGCATCAAAGGGCTCTAAATAAAAAAAAAGGAGAAGCTTTCTCTCTATCAACTGCTAGACATCATGGCTTTAGGCTACAGAAGAGGAATGAGTGGCGTTTCCTTCTCTCGCTTCTGGTTTTTTCTCTCTCCGTTTGACCTCCCAGTTTCGACACACAACACTGTAACTTCACAATAGGGTATAGCTACTTGAAGAGAAAAGCGCAAGGTATTATGTGGACTTTCTTGCCTTTCCCGTTTCGAAAAGTTTGGCTGAAAGGCAAGGCAATTAGGAGATCCGTAGAAAAGCTCTGTCGTTGAAAGAAGCCCGAGTCTTTAAAAAAGCGAGTGTTCATTCCTGTATTCAAAATTGCAGCCTTTTAGTTCAGCTTTCTTATATACGCGCATATATTTATGCACTACCAATTTTCATGGGAAAATGAAACAGAAAATTATTCATTCCTCTGCCTAATTTTATTCGTTTATTCAATCGTTTTATTCAATTCGTATCAGCACATAAAATTATTCATTTCTCTATATATTTTATTTACCTCGTATCAGTGTATGAAATCATTCTCTTCGTCGTATTATAGGGCATAAAATATCAAATTTTGTGCGATTGCGATTACGCTCGATTCATGAGCTGGCTCGACTCTAATTAGACGAATTTTATTCCGACAATGAATTCCTGGAGTAAAGGGAGCTCGACAATTTCTCCAGCCCTGATTGCCGCTGACAGCCGGAATAAGGCAACCTGGAAGCTTACAGGCCGTTAACTAGACGCAGCCTTGTTTTTACGACTTCTACTCTCTCCAGAAAGCATCATGCAGACGCCTACAAAAGGTGTATAAGTCGACTCAGAAAGACTCTTCCTTTTTTTTTTGAGGCCCACTTTCTGCATTGCGGAGAGCATTGTTACAAGTCGTAAAAATCGAGGGGGTGATTTACACTGATCTCCTTCTATTTTTGCACTTTGTCAATATTTTTCGAGTCCATCCGATATATCCAAGGCCTTGAATGGTAGCTTCGATCCAAAATGAGACATTGCAAATAGGGTGGGTGGCATTATATCAGGAAAAAAAAGGGGGCGACTTGGAAGGAGGGATCTGAAGCATCCAAGTGCAAGTGATAGGTGTCGTGTGTAAATCGCAAGGAGCGGCTTTTGGCCAACGTGGTTTTGGCAAAGTGGACTGCTCCTCTTTTTTTGTGCAAAATTCCAAGAGGCATTGTATACTATCGACGTTTACTTAGAACGATGCACTAATTACGCTGCTAAATGAGGGATGTAAAATTATACTAATTATGCCCCCCCATGGCCTGAAAAAAAAGAATATGTAATATATTCGGTCATTTTGGGGGAGGACGAATCTTTTTTGGCAGCATCACAAAGGGGAGGGGGGTGATTAATTCGTATTTTAACCCCGGATTTGACACAGGGAACTCTGCCAGAATTTGGCTCAGGGTACACCAAAGAAGAAGTTGCGGGAGGAGATAAATGTAATACCTTTTGTCAGCCCTTTCGGCTGGAGCAATAAAAATCGCGGTTACGTAAAGTCGTTCCTGGTGACGTCATCTGAGCCTGGGGATTTTTGCATATCCTTGCCCCGAGAATGGCGCTATTCTGTTGACGCTTTACTATTGATTTTGCAATGAAAATAGGCACGCACGTAGCTGCATTAATTTTGATGCCCCCTCCTCCCCACCACCCTCCACATCCTCTTACTAGAAATTCAATATCAGAATATCTGGCAGTACCTTTTTCCCCAATGATACTCATAGGAATATCTCTAATACTGATGCAAGGAAATGGCAGGGTTCGCTTTCATTTCCTGCATCTCTTCAGTGTCTGATACTAAAAATGATGGTAACGACATTTGGAGCGATTTTTTTTAAAAAAAGTGGTGTGGTGAATCAGTTAAATACACTTTATTTCATAGTGTGAGGGAAGCTGTGCAGATTCTACTGTGGGTGTATCTATGCAGTTCTATCCCCCTCTGGCCGAGAGTGGAACGGGCAAGCCTTCCGCTCAATATAGGGAAAGGAAGGCCGAGGAGCAAAAAGTGATTCATGACAGTCCAACTACATAAGATGTGGCCCCAGACCAGAAGGAGCTAGGAAAAGAGAGAGAAAGAGAAGGGGGTGAAAGGATAGTAAAGAAAGAAAGAAAGAAGTGATGGCAGATGCTTCTCTGGACCAGGGAAGCTGGCGACGGCCCCTGGAGAAGAGCACCACCCCCCTTCGGATTGTGACAAATCAGGACGCGTTACTTTTTGTCACCTCTGATTCTTGACAGGTGTCCAGGATGTCGTCCTGGAGAATGCGAGCCTTTCTCTCGGGAGGTTGTGGTGGCGCTTCGACGTCGTTTCGGTCAAGAAGAAAAGAGGAGCAAAAAAAAAATTTGATTCAGACATTCATCAAACAACTCCGAAGATGGCTTGATCATGTTACAGTTTACAGAAAATGTGTAGGATTTCCGTGCAAAAAAAATATTTGCTCCTTCATTCAATATTAGCAATAAATCTGCTAAAGAGTTAGTTCTGGCAGTCAGATCAGATATAAACATAATGAGTGGAATTTTTCTGAGCTAGCAGTAACTATAGCAGTGGGACCCAATATCAATGAGGTTTTTTTTTAAAGAGGCGCATAATTATTCTTGGCATTTCAGAAACCAATACATTTTACTTTGACATCATGATCTGCCTAACATATAATTTATTATGATAATTATGTGATTTTAATTAGTTATTTTTGATTTGGCGTCAAGCAGTAGCATGTTATCAATATTATTGTGTGAGCCGGCTGAAGAAAGACCAACTATACCAAGTTTTTCAAGAGAGCAAGTTAAAGTTACGGCTGCTGTCTGATACTGTTTAAAAATTATTTAAAATGCTGCTATAAATAGGTTTATTCTAGAAAAGTGTGAATAAAGTAGGATAGCTGAAACCAGTGTCCGTGTTAATAATGCAACCTATAATTCAGTGAACCCTGAATATAACGGAATTTCTCCGGCCTGTTAAATTTTCTTTAATTAATAGTACTCCGTTTCATGTTACACGAGAATTGCACTGAAATCCTGGGTCGAGACCAAACAAAAATTCAAGCTTCACGCACCTTCATGTCTCTAATTCACTCAAATCGGCCCTGCATTTGAAAACGCAATTTATGTAAACACGAATATGTTTGCCAGGAATTATGAATGCTGTTTATATCACCCTTATGTATTTTGCGTTGTTGCCAGTGTATGTATACCATGCGTTCCTAACAATGAGGATTTCATGCATGAATTGTGTGGCTGTTTATTCGTGCTGCATAATTTGACGCCTGTACTACAGTTCGCCCCACTTTTATTAATGATCCGCAACGAGGGAGACACCATCAGCGTTAAGTTAAATGCTTACCAATTAGTCAAGTGTGTTAGCACTTCAACGTTAGTGTGACTTGTCAACACGGGACAGGAAACCCAAATTATAATTCAATATTTGCCAAACGTCGCTCGTACTTCACTCCTGTGTCAGGTCATAGGATTCTCATAAAGCCTGCATTATGTTTTGCACCGCATCCTTTTTTTTCGGATGCTGAAATTACGATGTACTGTACGTATCGCAACCATTTACAATTTTAATACGCTGCCAATGAAAATACGGCCGATTTAATGAGGATGACCGTGGGAATAATACAAACACCCAAACTCCCGCAACACCACATTTTGAGGTACATAAGGATCATTCGGCGGCATGTCATATACTCTCATTTTTGGTCGGAGGAACTAATCGACGTAATTTTGCTAATTACCACCGGATTGACCTGCACGTGAAATAATGGCGTATTGTTGCTGTGGTAAACTGGCTTAAATGTATGATGATGAGGAGCCGCTTTTGCTGGCGAAATTATTGAAACGCATTATCCGAGAGATGCAGTGGTTCATTCCAGAGCGTGACCGAAAATTGGTGTGTTGGGAGGACCCTCCAGATTTATGCAGGCTCCTCCAGGAATATTGTTGTCGTGTGACCCACATGGTGCTCCAGCACTTAGCCATAAACCATAGTTAATGTTTGCCAACGGTTTCCCCAAAACCCCGATATTTTATTGATACTAAGCTCAAACCGCTGTACATTTCCGAGGCACTGACTTTAAATGACGTACAGAAAAAAAAACTGCTTCGCTTGGTAACTGTGGAAATCTAACAGACCGCAAAAATGTTGGGCAAGCACCGAATCTGGATCAGAACCTAGATTTTTCCTCTCAAGAAAACCTCTCAAGGACAAGCTCGTAAAAAACCAGAGAGAGAAGTTTGTTGTGCACCCACCCACCCACTGAAACGTCCTATCCAATACGGCCTGGGTTGTATACATGTAGAGCGACATCCAACTCTTCAGGGGAATTCCTCAATTAGTTCCCATCACCAGCAGGATAGGAATGATGCCAATCAGACAGGATAAGAGCCCAGTCGAAATCTTCTGGTAGTTCAGAACCTTTGGATCTATGTTAGACTGGAACAATAATTGGCTGGATTATAGCAAAACCTTCATTGTGACAACTTGCAGTCCCCCTAATAACAATGTGTCCACTCCCATCCCACGTGATGGTGGAAACGTACTCTGCTGGTCTGAGGTCTGATGGCAGCAGCTTCCTCTCAGAAAGTGAGCCTCTGGATCGATGGCGGCCTACATCGGGTCTCGGGCCGTGACAGAGCATACATTTGCTTCCGTTCAAAAGTGTCTGCCTGAATACCAAGAGAGAATCATAATACAAAAAGGAGGGGTTGGACCAGCAGATGAAAAATGGCCACGAAAAATGAGTGGCCCGGGCGAAAGAGACCAAGAAAGTAGTAGCTAAAGAGGTGGAGATGCCATCGGAGGAAAAACCAGACATTCTTACATGTTATCAGCTCATTTTTTTAAATATATTTTAAGAGATAAGCTCATCCTACAGATAAGCCTAATCATCCGAGCTGTTGAATACGATTCTGTCCAGATTTTATAGGACACTGTTAGTACTGATAATAGACAGGTCTTGCGGATTAGTGGGAGTGGTTTGGTGTTTTTTTTTCTGTTGAAGGAACGAAAGGGCCTGGTTTTCTGCAGGGAGGTAAGGATGCCAAGGAAGGAGGCCTTCCATACTAGCTGGCAGACTGCCAAATGGTTCCTTTCCGCCTCCGCCAAAACCTTCACCCCTTTTACCCCACCCACCCCCACACCATAGACCTACTTTGCTCCACATCACTATTTATCCAGGAGGATACTACCTAGAGCTGTTGCTCCAAAAGCAGACTGGATCCATTGCTAGTGTTTGCAAAAGCGGGAGGGGGGGCGGGAGGGTACAGTACGGTGCAAAAAGGTACATATAATGTGGCAGGCCGGATCAATCAATAGATTTAGGCGAATACATTATCCCTGCCCACTAACGACATCGGGGGCCATTGTTGCGGAAACCGTCTTACAAAATGAGCAGAAACGTTATGGGATAATCGTCCATTAGGTGGAAATGATTTATTCTGAAGGATTTTAAAAAAAAGGAGAGAAGAAGATGGTGGAAATGGGGCTGAATGCACTCCATCTCTGTCAGTCCATAAATAACCTGGAGGCTTGGAAATTAAAAATCGAGAACTAAGGTTCGATTATCGTCATGGCCAATTTTGCCTTGTACCCATTTTTCACGCTGCGATGCGGCATCCAGCAGCGTATATATACGCCGTTTTCTAGATTTTCTGCAAATGATAACCTCCTCACCTCGTCGCTTTGTAAACGTCGCTCTTTTTTTCCCCCCTATAGCTCTCTCGCACTCTTCATGTTTGCGCTTCGGTGGTACAGAGTTAATGAACCGGGTGATTGCTTCGACATTTTTTGCTGGGAACATACGATATTAGTTGCTACATAAATGGCTGTATTTTTATGTAATATTATTGTGATATGTCACAAACTATAGGAAAAAATAGCCTAGTTATTTTAGTAGGTCGTATGAATTAGGCCACATCAATTTGCAAGGATCCGAGCACTTCTTGCTGCAATCCGACACAATTCTGCAAAATGTGAAGCCCTTTTCTGCACCCGCAAAAAAAAAGAAAAGTTGTTTTCAGTGGTATTTGCCCCGAGTGTTATCCCTGAAAGGAAAGAATATTGCAACCGACATTCCAATTAGCCTTTTTCCCCGCTCCCTTACTCCCGCAGAAACTTACTTTTAGACGATATTTATATTCTTGCCGCAGAAATTGTGTCGCTCCCCTTCTTCTTGCTTGTGTGCCAATTATTGTCACAAACATGAAAATATTGCGCTGACTGTGAATGGAGCTGGAGAAAAGATTTTTCCCTCGGGCACTGAAAAAAAGAAAAAAAGAAGAAGATAAGGCTTGGGAAGTGCAGAGGGGGCGAAGAGTCCCTTATGATAAAGCCTCCCAACTTCTGACGATCTATGCCATCGGAGTCTACTATTTACCTATCTGCAGGGGTCGGGGGTCGGAGGGGGGAATGGGGGGGAAAAAAATCTGCGGGGGAATATTTTTCGCTAGTGCCGCTAATGGCCCTTTCCTTTCCCACAGACTCTTTGAGGAGGGAAGAGATTTTTCAACAACAATAGTAGAGAAAGTAATCTTTCCGTGTCATTAACAACACCTCCTTTTACCTAAAGCTTTGTTATAATACAGGCATAGATATTTTAATATCTATGAATACAGGCATGATCGTTGGGTCCACATCATTGTTGGTATATAATTGCGAAACATGTATTTTTGCGGTACATGCGGCCCTTAGCGGCATTGTTGGATTTAATTTTGATCGTGCCAATTAGTGCGATGTCGACTGCGGACAATAGGCAAGCG
Source organism: Catajapyx aquilonaris (assembly GCA_000934665.2). Lineage (NCBI taxonomy): Eukaryota > Metazoa > Arthropoda > Diplura > Dicellurata > Japygidae > Catajapyx > Catajapyx aquilonaris. The sequence continues at coordinate 118,110 of KZ538311.1, forward strand.
ATAACAAGAGATTGTGACATGTGCCGTGATTAATGGGACTGCTGTAATATTTTGAGCTGAAAAGGATACTTTATCCATTAGTTGTGCCGGTGATGAATAGCCCTGTAATGTACTGCGTATCGCTGGTCATGGTGAAGCCGATTGGAAAACGCAATAGAGAAGCAGGATGTCAGTTAATTATTTATATGAAAAACAAGCCGACATGAACATTATTTATTGTAAACGTCCTGTTAATTTTGATTCGATGCTATATGTACTATAGTACCTACATAAGGGTGCTTCTATAATGCATCCCAAGCATGTGAATTCAGAACATAGTTTTGGAGTAATTTAGACATAATTAGAATACCCACGGAATAACTTTCTCAAAAGGTAGGCGATGACCTCTGCCCCTTACAGTCACACTAAGCGATCTGATTGGTGGAGCAGAGGAGGGGATCTGCTCCACCAATCAGAATGGTGGATACAGTGTGGTCCATAAGAATTGCTCTTTTGAAACCCTTGAGTGTATTGCTTAACCACAGAGGTCGCAATATTTAGGACATGCCTCTTTTTTTTTTTTGAAATGTTAGGCTATGGGAAGCCATTTTATAATAAATTATTTCACAAACTAAAAATTATTCATTTATTCATTTTTAAGTTATTAGCTTCAATTTGTTTTTAGAAGCACCCTGTGTATGTTATCACTGCCTAGCTACATTTCGCCTATTTACACCTTTACGAAGTGAGCTGCTCCAAAAAAAAATATGCGAAAATCCGCATCAAAAATTGAGGCCATCCGGAGCCCTTTGATTGAGCGAAACCATGACGTGACCCCGGGAAATGCACATGGACAGAGGTTGCATGGTGCAGCGAGTATGTGCCGCAGATATTTCCGGTAAAGGCCCCGGAACAATGACGTTATGAGATGAGGACGTGTTGAAGTGATGGGAACCCTCCCCACACCCTCCCATTCATCCACAACACACCACTTATCCTTGCGTGTTTGCGTGCAATGGGCGGCCAGATGAATTTCCATTGTCTACCAGGCCCCGCCGTATCCTATTTGACAGGGCTCATAGGCTTTGCGGCCTGTTTGAGGCCACCGGTCCATAAAAAATTTTCCGGAGCAAGCTGGGCCAACCAACCCAAAGCCCCATCCAATCTCCTTAATTTCGGCCATTTTCAGTAGGAAAACCGGATACATGTACACGTACGCGTCTAATACTATCATAGATTGGACCCTCTTGGCCTGCACCTCCCCCAACATTTGCATTCGTACACGGCAATTGGCCAGAGTTATTGCCGATATCCAAGGGGGTGGGAAGTGTTTTAATGCATGCAAATGAGGCAGTACAAAACTGGCGATTAGGGAGTTTAACCACTCCTAATGGATTTCATAAAGGTGGGGGTACAAATCCGCAACGGAAGGTTTGAGGAGGGGCCGGAAGAGTGAAGCGGTTAATGATGGTCGTTCTGCACGGCTAAGTTCATATAATGGCACTCTATAATACTGTCGCGGTCCAAAGTACGGCGGATTTCGCATAGAGACGACGACGGGCTGCGTTTTATGCAATCTGGCAACACCGGAGATCTGCTATTGGTGGGAGCGGCGCATGCGCATCGAGTTAGCAACAGTACGCAGGCGCAACCGCAAAGGATCTCTTCCAGGATTGATATCGGTATCGATACTTAGACCATCGATACTTAGACTGGTGTTCTAAGTATCGATACAGTGCAATATTAGACGGAAAATGTGTCATTTTTCCAATATTACTTTTGAAAACATGAACTTGAAGCTCATAAATATTTTCAGCACCTATAGGCTTTTCCTTCTGCCCGGGAAACGACAACTTATCCCGTCCTTAGAGTAATGCTTCTGTGACCCGATAGGTCCTCGTCCATAAATGAATAATACGTGTACTCTAATGGTGGGACAACCATTGTAAAGTTACGCCGCGTCAGCCGAAAAAAAAAGACGGTAATGCAGTGTCACGCCCTGCGAATATCCTTATAACAAGGGGAGGGCCTTATAACTGTAGGAAATGGAAGTAGTAGAGGAGGCCCTGCGAGACAAAAGTTGTCAAGAAAACTCGGCTGAATTGTACACGAACAAAGGGACTTTTGCGCAAAAATTGTCCCGAATGCTGCGCGTCCATATTTCGTCCCCTTTCGTACTTTTTTTCTGACTCTTTTTTTTCTTGCAGCTTGGATCTCACTTGAAAACTGGAAGCTTGCAGGCGCGTTGCCAGAAAGATTTTCCCTGCACGCAGACTCAGTCTTAGAGGAGCCCAGGAGACGCCCGTGGGTGGCAGCTCAGGATGGAAGGCAGCACAAGAGGCCCTTTAAAAAAGCATCCTCACTTTACGTTGCTTCTTGCCCTTTTTTCTCTCTCTTGCCTTGGAGAGAGGAAATGGATGTGGTTGAGACAGGCCAAGAGCCTAGAGATATCTTCTCCTTTCCTTCAGCACCTGGGACTCAATGAAAAGATATGTGCTGGCCTAGGTGACATGATGATTGACGTGGCTGCAGATATTGCGGTTCCAAATTGCAGTTTGTGGAATGTTCCAAGGTCGGGATTTGCTCAATCTGACGTTTGCTGGTGGCAAATTGCGACAGTAGTGTTACATCAATGTTTCAAGTGGCAAGGAGTAAATTTTTATGAAGCTTCTTCTTCACAACTTCTTTATCCGTACCAAGAGCTAATAACTCTTGTCCGTACTAATGTACCCGTTGCCAAAATGGGGGAAAACCTGCAATCAGTATGACTGACAATTAAACAATTATTTAATGAGATGGCCCGCCGATTTGCCACGTAGTATTTTTTTCACGTATAGATGGAGCACTCTCTCTCTCTGCAGTCTGCACACTCCCGCCACCGTGCGAGAGATAGCGGTACTATAAGACATGCGACGGAGAGAATAAGCCTGTTAGGAGAAAGATACCTCCTCATCAGTGTGTAACAAGTATTTTTCATTTAATTTTGTCTCACCCTGTCGTGTGCATTGTCAGCCCATGTTAAACAACGATTGCAGGACAATGAATCGGATGCTACCACACTGTGCAGAAGTGGCGACTTTTGAGCTTCTGTTTGCTCGCGAGTTGGACATAAAACTGGCTGCACAATCGAGTGTCTGGGGGGAAAAACTCGCTGACCTGTAACGTAGAGCTGAAGCACGGCAGCACATAAAGGCAAGCACTTTGAGCCAGGAGCAAAAACCTGTCCGCCAGTTATCGGGGTCCTTGCAGCACAGTGCACCTTTACTTGGTGCATTGCGCATCCCACTTGCGTCAACAAACATTACGAATCATTGTAACCCGTCAGTTCTGGAGATGGAAACTCTGTGAGTGATGGGTAACAAAACTTTGGGGAGAAAAATTGAAGTCGTCAGCTCGCTGTTTCCAGCAAAAAGAGGCTGGAAATGATGGGCTTAATCCACTTTACTAAACGGGAATGGGAAGCGATGAAATGTGATTAGCCGGCTAACCTGACACCTGCCTTGTCCGTTGATTGCGTAATTTTTGCCACTGCTGGTGTGTGTTCTCAGGTGGTTTCTTTCCCTCCTTCCCCCTCCCACCCACCCACTCAGCCCTCCCCTCCCACTCTCTCACTGAAAAGCATCGATCGTCCTGAGGCCGCATCATCCACGTAAGCCATCAACTTGCCCCAGATTCCCAACTGCTTGTCTTTGGGACTGTTTAATTGGGCGCAGGCCGGGCACAGAATAGCCCCGCTTCGTTTGTCAATTTGCCCGCGCGCCATAGCGCATGTTAAACCCTTATAAAATAATTGTCTCAGCGGGAGATCACAACCGCTGCCGCATTTAACCAGGCGCCATTTTGGGGGGTGCGACGAGCCTTGTCCTCAACCACGAATTTCGGTGTTGTAGCAACCAAGAACACTCTGTACATATTCAAGCAGTCCTGTAAAGCACTCTCTCGGTGCCTCAGTTACTTAACACTGTTCACAATGTATCTTCCCAGATGGCCATTCTTGTGTACGTGTTAAAAATAAGGTGTTTTGATCAAAATAAAATTTTGAAGATGGCTACAAAAATTATTTTCGAATGCAGAATGATCTAAGCATATGATTGGAAAGAGAGCTGTTACGTGTACGTATGTTTAATTTGTCATGCGTAATTATTGTAAAGAGTGGAAGAGCTTGAAAACATGTCCTGAAAAGCAGAGTTGAGGAGTGCCCGAAAGTATAGCATGTAAGAGACTTAAGAAAATGAGCCTAGTATGAAACTAAGGAGAAGCTAAAGAAAGAGTGGAACTATAAAAAGTGGCTAAAGAGTCTCCATGTAAGAAAGTACCTACTCTTGCAACTACTTTTCACGTTGTTTCTAACTATATTTTCAACTTTTCCAGCTTTCATCTAAGGCTATTTTCATAGCAAGTTTGTTCAAGCCCTTGTCACTGGGTTTTAATTTTTGTTATTGCTTCCAATTAAGATTATTAGCTGACTTCACTTTAAAACATTTCCCCCAGCATCTCGCAATAATTGGCCAATCAACCACGTTTTAAAACACACTGTGAGTGAACATCCCCAGCCAGGACACACCGTCTCATTTAACTAAGTTAGTCGCAGTGCCACATCCGGCACTTAGCCCCCCCGACGAGTCGTTCCCAACCACCACGTCCACTTGCCATCATTTTGGGTGCAAACCGCCCTCTGCAAGTGCATTTTGCATATTTCTGGCCATCCTCTCCCAGTGTGCTCCTCCACATCTGATAGTCACGCGTCCCATTTCTGGCGTGTCGGCTATCGGGCCATTCCAGCAGCCTCCACCATTTTTCCCTTGGGGACCTTACCCAGCCTCAAGTATATACACTCTCTGTATAGTACAGCAGTAAGGTGTGGGTGGAACGAGATGGATTCCGGGGATAGGGGAGCCGGGGAAAAGCCTAGCCCATTACTAGCTTGCGGTTGTGCTGCTTTCCCCTGGAGAGCATAGCTCGACACAAACCTCGGAGACAAAAGCAAGAGGAGCCGCCAGAAATGCAGCTCACACTCGGAGAAAGAGACCTCCCACCGTTATGTGAGCGGTACATTTCCTTAATTACTGCCTGGCTGCACTATACACTCGCCTGCAGGTTACGCTGCTTATTGCATTCCAAAAATTGAAAATGTAGGAGGGGGAAAAGGGGGCGGGTCTGGTGCATTGTGTTTGAGTTTATGCAATCTTAAAATATGGGGCTCTAGGGAAATGGGAGTATTTCATATGTTAGAGGCTTGTTTTTGAGTGCAAAGGTAATTGGCCCATTCTTTGTTGGAATATTCCATGCAAAGATGGAGCTAGATTTGTGTTTACGAGGTGTGATAATGCACGGAGTCGTCTGAGTGATGTAACAATGTAATTTCGACTTTTCTAACAATGGTTCGCTGCAGAGAAATTGGCTTTTATTATTTTACATCAATTTTAGCAAAATATTGATGTAAATAAATAAATGTAACATGGACAATCTCTCTGAAAAGACAGAAAAACTTTTTCCGTTTCGTAAGGAGGGCAGGCATTTTAGGGCAATATTTTCCTAAAATTCGAGGGGTCTCTGCAATGAAGGGTTCTATGCACTTACCTGGTTCATACTGAGGAGAACCCTTCATTTATAAATCCCCAAATTTTTTCGCTCCGAATTGGGGAGAACTGATTGGGCCATTTGAGGCCTGACTTGGAATATTTACTGGGTCGATTTTTTTTTTGTGAGTCGCGGTCGCCCTTCGACCTGGCTCTCATTGGCGGGGTCAACCATGTTTGCAGTTGCCGAAATTAATGGCTTCCTCCCGCACACATTTCAGGAGCTGAGCAGAATCGATGCTGAGACGCCTTCTCTCTTCCCTGACGGCTTGGTGAGTAATATTTATTTGACGTCGACGTAGCAATCGCGTCCGAAACGGGGCACAAAAGTCGACATTTATTTATGGACAGGTCAACACTAAAGTCACCATAAAGGGACAGGATTGATTGATAGCTGTACACTTTCGGCGGACTTTCGGGTCCAAACGTCTCGTACAAACTAATTTATATGTGTTGAAACTCCATCAGGCAATGTTGATCGTATATTGGTCAAAATTTTATCAAAAAATAATATTATAATCGTGTCACATATTCAACTCTACTGCACAAGCCCGTCATCCCCCTATTGATTAAAGTGACGAGTTTCAACCCGATGCTAATCGGCTGCGGAGGTCCTCTGTGGCTTGAAACGTCAACAGAACAGCGGTTTACATGACAGCTATGTCGAATTTGGAAAACAGGTCGACCCGAAAAGAATTAATGTATTAAATACTTCCCGCCCCACGCAGAAAAAAAAGCGCAACTGACACCAATGAAATAGAGGACCCATTAAAATAATCCTGAAAATTACACTTGTCCATCTGAATAGATCGGACACATGTCTCCCAATATACATTCGAGTCGAAATAAGCACGTTAAGTTAGATCTATGTAACTCCTCCCTCTCCCTGTTTTTCTTTGGTGTCGACCCGATGGAATTAGTCTCTGGGAGAGAAATGAGATTGACGAGAGGTCTGTGACGTCATCCTCCCCTCTCCTCCTTCCCCCATCGCGCAATCTCATTCCTCCACTGCGGCTTTCTGCCCTGATTGACACTCCGTAGCCTTCCGATTTTTCTCTCTTTTTTGGAGGACCTTGGCGAGCCAGCCAGGCAAATGGAGCTGCTCCTTAGACTTTTGGTCCAAAATTTCAGGCTCCCAAAATCAGAGCTCTACTCAGGGAGATAACAAATGCAAAACGCCAACTTTTGGACGCCCCCGGTTTGGTCCAAGCTGTTGCCTCAGGGTCAAGTGTTTGCAGAGTTTCGTGTTACATCCAAAGCCAGCAGAGGAAGGAGGGAGAATGGGGACAAAGTTTGTCGGAATTATTTTCTGCAAAAAAAAAGCACAAAGAGGAGGAGGAGGAGGAACAATCGGATGTGCGGATGACTCGAATTACGACTTAGGCTCTACCCACTTTGTGGCCACTAACATCCGACGATGCCAAACATTTCGTGCGAAATGGCAGAGCACACAGAAACACTTGTGCACACTAATTTCATAAAGATGGTCACACGGCAGTATATAGTTCCTGAAAGTAATGTTAGCCTACATCATCCAGTATGATCCGGTTTTGTAATCAGATTTGGCTGGGTAGGCCCTGTACGGGGACTTGCCTGCTGGAGAAACTTTTATATTATTATTATTATGCAAAAGTTTTCCCTCCCATCGTGTCCTCCGCCGAGGCTCTTTGATATGTGCGAGGAATTTTGATCGCGGACCGACAATAGCCGCGGATTAAAACGGCGATCGGGCTTGAGTTCAGGTTAAACACAGTTCTTCTCCTTCGCCTTGGCTAATCCCAACGTGTTTGGCACGGGCTTGGAAGATCTTCAGTTTGGATTCGGGAGATAAATTATTTATGAACCCGCCTGAAGGGTGGGAGGAGGAGCAAAGAGACGTATATTTTATGGAGAAAGAGAAAGAGAGAGAGAGAGAAAAAAAGTTTCTGCCAGGGTTTCAGCCTGGAATAACTGTAGTTTAAAGGATAACGCGGGTTGATCTGTTATGTCTGATAGAAGCTGTCTTCGTACTTGGAAGCTAAGGGCCTAAGGGTCTGGAGATGAGTTACAAGCTACAGATTTTATGTGCAATTTTTGGTGCAGTGTCCGACTAGTTGATTTATACTATTGAAAGGCTGGCGGTGCAGTGCATAAATATCAAAACTAGAGCATACATTGCAATTTTTAAATTAAATTTTGTGCCTGCATCAGTTCCTATTAAATTAAATGTTAAGTGTACTCCCAAGTGTGCTGCTTAGGAGTGCAACTATCTAGTTTGGGTTAATAGCAGTATGACTTTCAAGTGAAGCATCGGTGGTTCAGTGGTAGAATGCTCGCCTGCCACGCGGGCGACCCGGGTTCGATTCCCGGCCGATGCAACTGCTTTCTTTTTCTCTCTCTCCATCACTTTGTTTTGCCTCTATTGAAGCGTGGAATTTACAGTTTCACAGCCGATGTATTGTCTATGGTCTGAAGGGAATTATCTATAATGTATTCGTTGCTCTTTTTAAACAGATCCTCTTGAAGATGTAGTATATCTGAATTTTTATGTTAATTTCAAAGCGGAAATATGCAAATTGGCCACCTTATGGGAATTTATCATGAAAGAAACTAATATTTATCAAGTACTTTCAATTTTCACAGTTTCAGGAAGCATTCTGTAGTGTTTACAGCTACACGAGAACTCCCGTCGTAGGAGAGTATAAAGGCACTCTTGTAATCTTTGCATATGAAGGCGTTTATGCCAGAGGTAGCTTTCAAGTGAAGCGTCGGTGGTTCAGTGGTAGAATGCTCGTGGATCCTGTCCGGCCGGCAGGATCACCACCCTCGAGCGACCCGGGTTCGATTCCCGGCCGACGTAACTTTTTCATTCAAGTTTCAGTTACCAAGCTGGTTGAGTAGGTACTGTTTTTAACTTTTTTTTGCGATTTGTTGTTATATTATGATAGTGTGAACAACGGATATGACAATGGGACACAAGCTAAGTTACAGCTACAGCTGTGGAACAGTAGCCTAACGAGTACAGGAGAAATGATAATTTTACAACGTCTACAAAATAATAATTGAACAACCTAGCTGGAAATAAATGTGGAAAGTATACACATGTTCACTTAAGTAATAGCCTACACTTATTGTTTGTATGGACCTATAGAGTATCAATCATTATGTAATTATTACGAAAAAATTACCGGTATTGTGCACCATAACAACGGGGTCTTAGCCTTGGCCTGGGATTTGGGTAATTTTTTAGCCTACACGAATAGCTCCACCACATAGCCCTATACAGGGTGTAAATGAATTCGATCGACAAACTTGTAGGGGTAATAGAGGGGACCAAGACAAGTATTTTTGACATAGGAACCCGTGTCCGGAAACGCCATCTAGAGGGGGTTCATAGACAAGGAACGGGTGCGCTCAGACGCGTCAGGCGAGAGGCGCTAAGAGAGCGGACTGTTTTGTTGATAGAGGACGCGCAGTTGTTG
>KZ538312.1:0-62939 GCA_000934665.2 Catajapyx aquilonaris
CACCACCGGGGTGGGTCATCGTGGCTCCACGTCCAGATATGATCGGAAGTGTCCAAAGGACAAGTGTACCGAGTTTCATACTTTTGTCGCAAAATGCAAAGTATGGGTCAAATTTGTCATCCCTTAGCACCTGGACTATACACACTGTAATTACTCGTAATTGACCTGGAATCTCAACAGGGAAGAATTTATTGAGGGATAATTAAGGTTCTTTATTAGCAAGCTTTTTTATGTTTTTTTCCGATCCACAGATAATATGGGCACAACAAGCATTATATTTAAAAAGTTAATCTGCATAATCGCACATAGATGTAGATTCTGCTAGGTATGATGGCGATGATGGTCCTGCAATATTCCTTCGAGCGTTCTTCTCTGCATTATTTCTTGCTCCTCCTATTCCAGGCGGTATATGTGAACAGTGTCCTGCATCTGAGGAAGAGAACAGATAGATGTGAAACTATTGGCCATCACTTGGCCATCACTCACTTTATAGAGACAGAGACATTAACTCCTCCCACCCAATAAAATGCCCCTCCCACTATCGTACAAGTTCCTCCCACTTTATTCAAGCCCGTCCCACTGGGTTTTAGCTCCTCCCACCCAATGCAATGCCCATCCCATTTATAGACAAGTTCCTCCCACTTTATTCAAGCCCGTCCCACTGGGTTTTAGCTCCACCCATCCAATACAATGCCCCTCCCATCGTCGTACAAGTTCCTCCCACTTTATTCAAGCCCGTCCCACTGGGTTTTAGCTCCTCCCACCCAATGCAATGCCCCTCCCACTTTCGTACAAGTTCCCCTAATTTTATCCCAGCCCCTCCCACTTGCTCTTAAGCCCCTCCCACGACCCGCATATGCTCCGCCCTCTCATCCGACCGGAGTCTTGCAACGAAATGAGAAACTCTGCGATTCCCGAGTTACGGTATCTCTCACCGAATCCGCTGTAGATGACGACGTCATATCCTGCTTCCTGGCCGGAATTCATTCCGACATTGTCTTATCAGCAGGCCAGCTCTGGAGGAAATTGGACGCCCCTTGACACCCCGTATGCAACAAACATTCCGCATACTCTCTTCTGCCTCGTCGACTACTGTAAAATCCGGATGCGAGAAAAACCTTTGCCGCTAATTATGGGCCTCTGCTAATTACACAATGCGCCGGATATTTTTCTTGCCTCGGGTACTACAAGTATAAAAAAAGAGTAGCTAGTGTTTCGTCCACTGCTCTATACAGGTGTGTGTGTATAAAGAGCGAGGGGTCGTCCACCTCTGGCAGCCAGAAAATGTGGTCTTGATAAGAAGCCTGGGGGGCCGCCACACTTTTGCGATTGACCAACCAGGAAGCAGACCCTTAACTTGCCTCCATAAGTATTCCGGAGGCAGGTTTGTGGGGACGATAAGGGCGTTGACGTATGTGCAGGGGTTGCTGTTATCAGGTCTAAGGGGTCGGGGACAAGTTGAAAGCTATAGTTGAAGGCCCTGTGTGTCGCTTATTGGCACCAAGAGATCAGACCAATGAGGTCCAACTGACCAATAAGCTAGGTCAGCGCTACGGTTATCGTGATTTGAGTATCATCTACTAATCCGCTTATTCTCTCTGTCCACAATCAGGGAGCATATATACTACATGAGAGGCGCAAACATTCGATTTCTGTGTCTCTCTGTTTGGGGCGTTGCCCACACTTCAAAATGGCCGCCAGCCTTGGCAACGGCCCCAAACAGAGAGACGCGAACATCAGAGGCGCCGACAGAAGTTTGCGCCTCTTACGTATAGTATAATTATGCTCCCTGCCACAAGTTTGTCCGAGTTAACTCATCGCCTACCAGTTACCATAGTTTTCACTTTCCCCATTCAACAATAATTGTGGAATGGGGAAAGTGAAGACTGTGGTAACTGGTAGGTGATGAGTCAACACGGACAAAGTCCACTGAAGTGGGTCCCATCCTCTCCGACCACTACATGTTCTATAATAATAATTATTAGAGAACATGTAGCGGTCCGAGAGGGTGGGACCCACTTCAATGGACTTTGTCCGCACAGTGACTCATCACCAACGTGCATGTTGTACAACTTTCGCCCTGAGAGTGGCAGTAGTGTGCAGAGGGAGAGCCTGGTATGCGCCAACTGGTAGTGGCCTATACGCCCAAGTTGGGTGGGGTCAAAGTTTAACATGAACCTGATCAACATGTTGTCGCTGTTCCTGGTTGGTCGATTCGTATCACGTGATCAGCAGGGATGCCAACAGTGCAGGTTGGATTTGGTTGAAGACAACTTCCTCCATCTGTGGTCAAACCTGGGGACTAATCCTCGTGTACAGCAATGCAACTGAATTCTGATTCATTTCCAAGCATGATTACATTTCTGAATTGAAGCGAATAAATAATTCATCCGGGGAAATATGCTTGATCTTGACTATCAGTGTCAAGCCAGAGTCGGAAGTACAAGGAATGCAACGAGATGGTCAACGGAGCGGGGACGAGGCTGCAGCGGTTGGGACGTGTCATGCAGAGGGAGAACGGAGGTGGCTGCCATCCCGTCAGCAACCAGGTGGTGGTCGACTACTTCAGGCAGACCGGAAATGCATACCACCTTCGTACCTTCGTACAGTTAATGTGGCATGTAGCCATAATTAGCGTGAACCTGCCTACCATTTTTTCCTTCCTGAGAAACACCTGCGCAGTACTCCAGTCATCAAGTCCAATCCGTAGCATCTGATACCAAAGGTCCGCTGGCGGAGATCAACCTGAAAGTGAAGTCGTATCAAACGGAAGCCTGCAAAATTCAGTCTTAATCAGGTATTTTTGCCTGAGTACGAGTACTTGTAGTAATTACGCATTTTTTTTTTAAATAAAAAAAATGCGTAATTACTACAAGTACTCGTACTCAGGCAAAAAAAAACTATATTACAAAAATGCAAGCTAAATTTGGTCAAAAAATTCTCATCTACCGTTGCTTACAAACATGTAAAATTAGTTGTTCTCACCTGTTTATTCCATATCTTTCGTAAGATTGTGTGTTGGCAGTAACATTTTGCTTAATAATTAAAATGACTGCAATTGTGCAATGGAAGGGGGAAAAAAAACCATTTCTGGGGCCTTGAAATCAACAAATGGAATAAAAGTGGTACACAAACTGTCATCTCTTAGAAGGTTTATTATTAAATTACAATGAACTTCGCCTTCCCTAATAGAGTCGGCGCACTTGGCTTTAACATAAAAGTCTGCTAATTTCATATTGTAATTAACATGCGACTGCATAAATTTTTCAAACCTGCAGTAGGTTTAACGCAAATTATTCATATTGTGACTGTTTCATCCGTCGCTTTATGCAAACCTTGCGTATGATTTGTTAAATCAGATTCACTCGCAAAAGTCGCACCGCAAGATCCGCATTTAAACAACTTGTCATTGTGCTTCTTTACGTGTTGACAGTAGTAGCGATAGTCTTTAAAGGACTTTTCGCATACATCGCATTTGTGCAACCCTTTCTTGTGAACCACCCGAATGTGGACCCCCAAATAGCTTTCAGACGATAGGATTTTGCTACAAATGTGGCACTTGTACGGAGAATCGTCTGAGTGTTCAGCTTTGAAATGCTCCACCAAACGCCTGCTCTGAACGAACGACTTGTGGCACTCGCTGCACGAATATGGCTTCTTTGTATGAGTCGATTCGTGCGCTTCCAAACCGGCCTGAAATTCAAAGCACTTTCCGCATACGTCACATGCGTAGGACTTCTCGACATGTTTGCGCTGATGGCTGGCAAGGTCGCAAGGGCGGAAGAACTGCTTGTCGCAGTAGTCGCACGTGTACGGATTCTCCCGATGGCGTGTCCGCAAGTGACTCTTCAACCACTCGTCCTTGGCAAACGTCTGATCGCACCGGCTGCAAGCAAACGGCTTAATCTTCTGCGCACTATGCGTAATCACATGCATGGTCAGGCTGCTCTTTTGGCTAAACGATCGACCGCATATGTCGCACGTGAAGGGCTTCTCCCCCGTATGACTCCGCATGTGCCGCGCCAAGTGGCCGAAGCAGCTGAAGGTCTTTGCGCACAGTTCGCATCTTGCCATGCTCAAATCCGGATGTCGTGTCCGCATATGCTGGGTCAGCCATTGTTCGGTTGCGAATTTGGCTTGGCAATACTTACACGGGTGGAGCGTACCGTGGTTCGTACTCTCAGGCTGCTTATCCGGATGCGCTGTCTTAATGTGATGCGACAACCAAGCCTCGGTCGTGAAGCAGGAGTCGCAGTACTCACACTGGTGCGTGTCGCTACTTCCTGGGTTCGTATCGAGCGGATCTGTCGCTTCCGTCGTGTCGAAAGTGGCCTCAATTTCCTCCTCCTCCATCTTCACCTGTACGTCGCACTCTGCCGTCTCCTCTTCTGCAGGTTGCGGGGCATGTTCCTCCTTGATTTGACCCGCAGTTGACCCGGAGTTGACCTCCATTTCCCATGTCTCTTCAGCGGAACAAGTGTCTTCAACCTTGACATCCATCGCAGGCTGATCTGTAGAGAAAGTAGTTAACACCAATCGCAATCTCACGTATCTGCACATACCCACAGCTGCTGGGGATCGCCCTTATGCCATTGAGGGTACTAATTGAGCCCCGGGGCGAACAAGCCCGGGCAAAAACACCAGAGAAAACACAGGGGCCAGAATCGAACGTTTCACAGAAGGTAACAGCGCTATTGACAGATGCGGCCAAAATTCGAACTAAAAAGCAAAGCTGCTGCTAATAACGGTTATCGAACATAGCCGCTACTTAAGCCAGTTCAAAAGTAACGTTACATGCTATTCGGCTATTTATTGCGCCAATTATGTATTTTAATTACCGTTTTCCTCAATTAGGGTTGCGGTGCTGCTGGCGGGTGAGCGGCCGTGCTTCTTGAGCACGTTTGTGACGGTGGAGCGGTTGAGGTTGAGCGCCAGGGCGGCCCTCTCCCTGGCGGAGGAGAACGGGGCGAGAGGGCGTCCCACGGCCTTCTCGGCGTCGAAGAAGGAGCAGACGTTCAGTATGAGCCGCTGCGCCTGGTGTCCGAATCTCTCCCCCTTGAACTGCCCGCCGGACGACCTCGACATTGTTCCCAAAGAAAGACGACAACAACCACAGAGAGCGAAGGAAGAAAATTTTGGGAGTGACGTCAGTCGGACCTTTTTCCGAGATGGCGGCTGCAGCAGAGTTGCCAACAGGACGAATACTTTTATTTTCCTTTCCAAAAATGACCATGCAAAAAAAAAAAATGCTGCAATTTCTCTCGAAATCAAAATGAATTTGGTTGACCATTTGAAGAAATTGTTATGAAGGAAAAAATGCGTTACGAGGATTTTTCCAGCCGTCCGAATGCACCCAAAATCAATAAAATATGGCGGGTCTTTTGAATCTCGTTTTTGTTTGCGGATTTCTCTGATTCGCACTGTTTTTTTGGCGAGGCGAATGTTTGCCGAAATTCTGTCCTAAAGGTTCCTAATAATAACTAATAATTCCTAATAATAACTAATAATAATAACTAATAATAATAACTAATAATAATAATTCCTAATAATAACTAATAATTCCTAATAACTAATAATAATAACTAATAATTCCTAATAATAACTAATACTAATAACTAATAATTCCTAATAATTAATAATAACTAATAATTCCTCATAATAACTAATAATAATAACTAATAATAACTAATAATTCCTCATAATAATAATAACTAATAATTCCTAATAATAACTAATAATTCCTAATAAGTCACATCTTATAAGTGCTTGTGTTGCTGTAGCCTTTTGGAGTGACCGCACCAGTACAACTCATCGGGAAAGGAGTAGTACCAATGATAAGGAAAAGCCACTCAAATCCGACTATAAATGAGGAAATTGTTTCGAGACTCCCTCAGGATCAAACTGTCACTTATTTATTCTTATATGTGCGGACACATTGTTGTGCCAAGCGGCTTTTGAGAGACATTGTAACCTTCTCTGAGACAATAAAAAAACAGGGCTGTGATTTCTATCAAAATTAACCTCCTGAGACCCCCTAGTACACCTTTCAATCACCTTTGTTTGTTTGTTGTTTTTTTTTACGCGTTTGAGTTAGTCAGAAGGTGCTGGAAAAAAACAAAGGTACAGTATACTGTACCAGGGGTCTCAGGAGGTTAAAGGTATTTGGAGCCATTTGAGGAAATGTTATGAGAGACAAGTTATATTATATTTCTTTGTATACTAAATAAATTGCAATCCTATATTGGAAATTTAATAATATATATTTTCCTCAACGCTTTTTTTCTTCTTCAATATTTAAAACCAATTTTACAGCTTGAATACAGGTGGTTTTAATGACAATCTGCTGCGAAATTTAATTAGTGTATTAGATTAAAATATGCAGCCAATTTTTAACGAGCATATTTGCATTCATAAATGTACACTTAATTAATATAGTAACTAACATATATTATTCTTGCTAGTCTTGCAGTGATGGGGGGGGGGGGGGGGGGGGGNCTTTACAATAAGTACCGGTACATAACGGGAGTATCGAAGTAGCGCAGTGGTCCAGTGGCTAAGCCGCTGTCTTCGTAACCTGAAGGTTGAAGGATCGAATCATTTCGTCTGTGATCATGCAAAACCTCGTATTTTCCATTGGTTTTTGCAGGAGATATGAGGTTTTGCATGATCATTGACGATTTGTAACTTCAATTTCATTTAATGGGGGGGGGGAAAAAAAAATCGCTCCAGTCTGGGCTGGAACCTGGGACCTTACAATTACCAGGCGGTGACCCTAACCATTCGCCTACAAGCTAAGAGTAGATATCAACCTCTCTTGGAAGTTGTAGTTCCACTACAGGATTATGAGGCTGTTCTTTGTCTAACAGAAAAGAAACCATGTTAGCAACTGTTTATTAGCAAAACTCTGCCCATTGCGCCATCACATTACAAAATAATTTCTGCACATGCAGCTGCTTTTAAGTTGTGCCAATTTAGTCATATCCATTTACAAGTTACATGCTCCTCGTCAGCTCAGGAACAGCACGGAAAATGCCATAGCGATGCAGCAGGCAGCCACCCAAGGGCTCTTCCTCTCACCGATGCGGGCGCACTTCCAGAAAGTGCCGGAAAACCTGCGAAGGTCAACGACAGCGGTTTTTCATTCCGCAACGTACTTGTACGCATCATACTGAATTGTCGTGGGCTTAATTAGGATTTCAACCTGAATTCCCTTCTCACCCAGTTTTGTTCCTGTCGATGATGCTGGGCGCAATGGAGCGTACGTAAGCGCAGGTGCAGATGAGCAGCAGGACCACGCACAGCAAGCTTTGGAAGTTGAAAAGGGCCGACTGCACGGTACAAACAAAAACATAAGTTGCAGATGAACCACTGGAATCAAGTCTAATTAAATTTCTCACCATTTTTCAGCAAAAAAAAATTAATAATTATTCATCACGCCGCCATCTTGGAATCGCCGAGCCGATTACACCGCAGCTGCTGCAAAATCGCCGCTACTTGAAAATAACGGCTACCTTTAAATCGCGGCTACTTGTAACCAGTTATTCGGCTAAATTAATATTTTTTAAAAAAATGCGCAGTTTCAGTAATTGTGTTTACCTTGAACGTATTTAATGTTTTTAAAGTTAATAATGACCATATTTTGGTGTTTAAAAAAACTGGAGCTGTCCACATTGGAGCGGGTGAGGTCGTGACGTCACATGTGCAGACGACAAACTGGGTTTAATTAGTTTAACCTGGATTTAATCCTAATTGAGCGTTAATTACGGCGCGTTGTTTAATTGCGACGTGGCATTATATTTATGAAGGTCGATTTTTTTTTTGATTATAATTCAGTAGGCGAAAGGGTGGAGCCGCCATGTTGACTCCGCCCTGTTGACTCTCTTCAGCAAGGAGTCTGCTGCACTAGTTTTTTCCCCCCTTCGTTTTTTTTTTTAAATTACTCCCCCCCACAGTTTAATTAACTGTCGTGTACTGCTTGTAATGACTTTTGTATGTTTTGCACATCACACGTGAGAAGCAGCAGGCATCCGTCAGCATGGTTCAGTCAGGCGGGGCTGGCAACGCCGGCCGTACGGGTATCCGTGTCTTCAAGATCGTCGTGCTGGGAGAAGGAGGCGTCGGAAAGTCCGGTCAGCAAATACCCCCTAATTAACCCGACTAATTAACAAACGCGTATTTAACAGCACTGCCCGTCATCAGTCACATGATCAGACTAGCCAATCACTGCTGCGTGACGTCAATTGTTGGCGGGATATTTGAATACTGTGACCTCACAGTTGTTGGCAGTGCTGTTTAATTAAGCTACTAATTAGTCGAGCCAGAAATTGGCCAAAAAAACACTGGGTTTGTGTGCAGTTGGCCAGTCACATGATCAGATCTGGCCAATCACAGCTGGTTAGCTCCACATTTCAAACTGAGCTGTTGGCTGTATAGTGTATATATTGTGCCGGAATATTTAATTAACCAACTAATTAGTCGCTTAAAATAGGTCAAAAGCAATATTTAATACCCAAGTACACGAATCACCCTGGAATATCCAGTGGATATCCAAATATCCAGTGGCGATTCAGTGGATATCTGGATATACATGGGATATTCCAGGGCGATTCGTGCTACTTGGGAAGCAGTTGGCAGCACTGACAGTCACATGATCAAGCTAGCCAATCACAGCTGCGTGATGTCACCGTTGGCAACATTGTGCCATGATATTTAATTAAGCATGTAATTAGTCGAATTAGTCACTGTTGTGCCATGATATTTAATTAAGCATGCAATTAATCAGCTGAAATTGGCCAAAAAAATCCCAATTGAGTTGGCAGCAATGTCAGTCACATGATTAGGGTAGCCAATCACATGTGCGTGACGTCACTGTTGTCGCCGTAATTATATGAAATGTTATGACGTCACTATAGTCGCCATATATGAAATGTGATGACGTCACCATTGGCAATATTATGGCGATAATTGTTTAATTAGTCGCCAGAAATTGGCAAGCATTTTGTGGCCCCTAATTAACACGTCTAATTGGCGCAAATTAGCATAAAGTTGGCAGCACTGCCTGAAGTCACATGATCAGGGTAGCCAATCACAGCTGCGTGACGTCACTGCTGGCGCCATGTTTGAATTGATGACGTATCACAGGCTGTGTGACGTCACTGTTGGCGCCATGTTTGAATTGATGACGTCACTGCCATTGGCAATATTGTTGCGCCACGTTGGCAACACTGTGGCGGGACATTTCAAATTGCGCTGAATGTTAATTATTATTATTGATATGTTGCGATTGGATTTGCAGCTCTGACGTTGCAGTTCGTGAGCCATCGCTTTCTGGAGTACCACGATCCGACCATAGGTAAATGAGCGATTGCGCTTTCCGTGCCCGTTGCTTTACACCTGCGCTTTTCCAGAGGATGCGTACCAGCAGCAGGCGGTGATCGACGGAGAGGCGGCCAAGCTGGACATACTGGACACTGCAGGTCAGGTGGAGTTCACGGCCATGCGTGACCAGTACATGCGATGCGGCGAGGGCTTCGTACTCTGCTACTCCATCACGGACCGGCGTAGCTTCGAGGAGGTGCAGGAGTACAGGCGGCTCATATCCAAAGTCAGAGCGTGCGACGACATTCCGCTGGTGCTGGTCGGAAACAAGTTTGATCTAGCCGAAGGAAGAAAGGTCAGTTCGATGCGAGGTCGCTCACCTGGTTTGACCCCATTTAATCTGTAGGTGTCGAGCGAGGAGGGTCAGACGCTGGCTGGCCAGTTCGGCTGCCCTTTCTTCGAGACGTCGGCCGCTTTGCGCCACTATGTCGACGATGCTTTTTACGCACTGGTCAGGGAGATAAGGCAGCGGGAGGTCAAGAAGCCAGGCGGAAGTGCGGGAAAGGTCAAGTCAAGCAGCAAGTCCAAGCTGATCGGCCACACTTCGTCGGCGCAGTCACCCGCTACGTCCTCGTCGGCCTCGTCCGCACCACCGTCGCCGACCGGCGTTGGGGAGGCCATGACGGCGCAGAAGCACAGCCGGTGGCGCCGGTTCCGGAACATATTCGCGTTTATATTCAGGCGGAAACAGAACCGCGCAATTGACAAGTGAGCAGCAAATGTACAGGGTGACACAATAGAGCGTCAATCCGGCCAGATTGCGCTTAATTACCATCAACAGTACAAGCACAACCCGGCCGGATACGTCTCATCAGGTTTCAAATCGGATTGTACTGTTGCATGATCCCCCGCAATTGTTGGCAACAATTAACCTCGAGCATACCACTGACTAGAAGCTCCCCAGTTAAGATAATTAGCAACAACGATTAAACCGCATGCAAATTATGTGCCACCCTGCTTGCAAAAAAATAAATAGTAGTTACATTCAGGCGTACTTCAACCGAACAACGAGCATTACAATGTACGCAACTCAGCGACGAGATAAAAATACTGACAATACCTCCACGCAAAATAAAATAATTGAATTTTGAAGGAGGGTAGCGTACAGTGTGACCCTCTGTACCAAAATGTTTTTAAAACTAATGAGTACATATGCATTGAGATGTAAATATTGTAATGGTTTTAATTAGAATTAGACATCGCATATTACCAACTAGTCGAGTGCAGGGATAATTTTTTAATTTATTTTTTAATTGTTGTATCCGATGCAAATGTTTTAATTTCTGTTGTTTTTTTTGGGTATGGGATGAACACTATATGTTTTCGCCACTGGAAATATTTTATTTTAATTTTTTTCTGTTGTTAAATTACAGCACTTGTTCAATTCCGCATTGTATAATTACGAAATAAGCCTGTTATTTTAACATAATGTCTGTATTAACACAAGTAAACACAAAGAAAAAGACGGCAGCTAAACTTTCTTCCGAAAAATTAACCAAAGAACGTGCCAATTATTCCCCCAAGCTTGTAAATCAGTCTGTGTAAAACTGTACATAAAAAGTGTATCGTTACGTAGAAAAAAATATGGGTCAGCAATCGCAGGAAATTACATTTTTCCCTCTTCCCACCCCCCCTGCGACGAGGGTGGAAGTGTCAGTCGATTCCGAGTCGGCTACGACAAAAAATGTTTTTTTTCCCCCCCTCCCACCCGATACATGCGCTTTGTAAACATGTAATTGGACATCAATAAAAAATAAATCAGTTACGCTTTCTTGCGTGTATCATCTGCATAATGCTTTAAGTAAATTATTATCATGACATGATTCGTCCTTAATCTCGTTGGCAATGCTGCCAAATCATCATAATCACTACACATAACCTGATTACCAGAAAATCCGGGTCAGCATTTCAATAGTTATGATTCGCACATTAAAACAGTACATTTTGATACATCAATTAATTAATTGATCGGATATTAATAAGTAATCCGGCTCAGAATTTCAACAGTTATGAATTGTCCAGTAATTAAACTAATAACATTTAAGTAACAGTACATTATTTTGATACAGCATTTAATCAATTGTTCATGTACAGTTTATCAATTAAAAAATTTACCAAATTCATCAATAATTGAATTATCAAATGTAGTTTATCAATTAATAATTAATGGAATTATCAAATAATAATTAATTGATTTATCAAAATAATGTACTGTTTATTAATTAATTGATCAAAATAATGTACTGTTTATTAATTAATTGATCAAAATAATGTACTGTTTATGAATTAATTGATCAAAATAATGTACTGTTTATTAATTAATTGGTCAAAATAATGCACTGCTAATTAATTAATTGAATTATCATATGTACTGTTTTATCAATTATTAATCTCAGGTAATGAGAAATCTGGCTCATTATTTTAATAGAATCATCCAGTAAATGAAGCAGTACATTCGATACATCAATATTAATGTAACGATAGAAATACTGAGCCAGTTTTTTTCTGGTAATAGGTTACATTTTATGAATTAGTCGAACATGATTGTCCTGAATATGAATAACGTAAAAAAAAATGCATCGTCAAGTCTGGTGAGAGCGTTTCGGCCACGGAATCAGTTCACCACGAGTCGTCCGAGGTGTCCTCCATCGTCTTTTGAAAATGTTCCTCTGCCGTTGCCCTGTCGCACTTGTGGATTTTCCCCATCGCGTACACGAGTGCCTGTCGATGGAAAGTAACGTAAGGAAAAGCTCGACATTATTTTGTTGGACATTAAAGCAAGAAACGAACCTCTGGCACCCATACGTTCATCACGTAATCCTGTGCCCTCAGCTGTATGTCTGCGGACAGTTTCTTCTGCCGCTTGAAAAGGTCAGTGAGATGGTCTACCACGGTCATCATTTGGTCGTCTTCTTCGATCGGGCCCAGCTGCCACCCGCCACTGAGGAGCATATCCTTCTTACTCATCTTGCCCTGCCTGTATAGAAGGTAATTCTTGTGGCGTTGCGACTCCACCCGTTCACGCCAGATGTCCTTCACATGTTTCACAAGTCCAGGGCAGAAGGTGACCAGTTTCACTAGCCTCAGGGCCAGCTTGCGTTTGTTCTCCAGCGCCTCTTGTTGTTCGGGCGTGAGCGACGGAGGCGGAGGGGTCGGAGACGGCGGGGGGATGCTGGGCTCGTCATGGTCGCTGGGCTCGTCATGGTTGCTGGGCTCGTCATGGTCGCTTGGTTCATCCAACTGCGGAGCTGCGATGGGTTGATCATTATTCCAGTAGCCGTACGTCACATCTGGAAGATCAGTCGGTTAATGGTGGTACATCTTTAATGCAGCATAAAATACAACCTGCATCATACGCGATGAACTTCAATGCATCTATGTTCCGCTCCGATGTGACGGACAGGTACTGATGCATACGTAACCACGCTTTGTCAAGAGTCTTCATCAACAATGGATGACACTGCCTCACCTCGGCCTATTAAAAATTAATACATCACGTAATTAACTGCTGCGTATGTCCGCTCATACGTACCTTAAATCCTTCGCAGTTGTCGTAAGTATTTTCATGGAGGTACTGCAGCGGGACCTTCATGGGCTTCTGTGTCGATGGCCAGAGTATCTTGAAGATATCCGCCTTCTGTACGCTCTTGAATAATTTGATGACCACGCAGGGCCAGGGTGGGCCTTTATATTTAACCCACATTATCTTGCCTTCCTTGATGGGCCCTTGAACACAACAAATGCGTTAAAATACATACCACGTTAATAATGACTTTTTAAGTACCTGGCCCCGGAGGAGGTGGGATGACTGGAATGTCACTCAAGTCCAGGAGCAAGTCGTCATCGTCATTGCCGCCCATCAATCTGGAGAAAATGATAGCGTTAAATGATAGCGAGGATGAATTTAAGACACTGACAAACGCACACAGATTTACGTAATTGTTTCGTTACGAAACGGTGCAAATCCATGCCCACAAACATACCAAGCCACAACACCCAGGTGAATTAAAACAACAAGCGAAGCATTAAATCGCCAGTGAACAAGTCAACAACACGTAATCGCACTGACCCTTGCAGCACAGTATGTTTGATCAGCCGGATGTACGACTTCCCGGCAAATCCGATCCTTGCAACCCGATACACAGGATGTTTTTCTCCTCAGCTATCAAGTAGCTCCTGTTGACCTTGGAATAATAATATTGCGCTTGACTTCTACTCGTACGTCTCTCACATTCAAAAAACACAATTTGTGGCTCAAGTTCCAAAAAAAAAACAAAAAACACATTCTCCCCCCAAAAAATGAGGCACGCATGATCCCCACACATGTGGCCATAAATATTTCTTACAGTTCGTTAGTCCACTACCAATTAAATCACCTTTTAATTTTTACCCATTTTCATTAGTTCGTTTAAGTTATTTTTATTATTTTAGTTGCAGCTAGTTCAGTCTTGGCTATTTTTATTAGTTTCGTTGCAGCAAGTTCAGTTATTTTTATTAGTTTAGTCGTAGCTAGTGGTTATTTTTATTAGTTCAGTTGTGGCTAGTGGTTATTTTTATTAGTTTAATTGCAAGTAGTGCAGTTATTTTTATTGGTTTATTTGAAGCTAATTCAGTTATTTTTATTAGTTTAGTTGTAGCCAGTGGTTATTTTTATTAGTTTAATTGTAGCTAATCCAGTTATTTTTATTGGTTCATTTGTAGCTAATTCAGTTATTTTTATTAGTTTAGTTGTAGCTAATCCAGTTATTTTTATTTTAGCTAGAGGTTATTTTTATTTTCATTGTAGCTAATCCAGTTATTTTTATTAGTTTATTTGTAGCTAATTCAGCTATTTTTATTAGTTCAGTTGTAACTAGTGCAGTTATTTTTATTAGTTTAGTTGTAGCTAATCCAGTTATTTTTATTTTAGCTAGTGGTTATTTTTATTAGTTCATTTGTAGCTAATTCAGCTATTTTTATTAGTTCAGTTGAAGCTATTTCAGTTATTTTTATTAGTTTAGTCACATCTAGTTCAGTCTTAGTTGATTAGTTACTTTTAGTTCAACGGACTTAGTTTTAGTTAATTATTAGTTTTTAAATCGGGGATTGCGCATGTCCTCAAAATTTCGACAAATTCCGGTGGACAAGTTCCGACGTTGACGACCCTCGCTCGTTACGTTCCATAACGAGCGAGACCTGTCCTGACCTGGGCAATTCCACGAAAGGCGGCCATATTGTCCGTACGTAACGCAGGTTTTGCAGACATGTACTAGCGTATTTTATTGTAACAATACCCACACATTACATGAAATGGATTAAGCATGCAGTGCATGCATCCTGGCATTGTTATAATAAAATACTCTTGTGCACGTAGGCAACACTTGCGTTACGTACGGACGGCTGCGCCATGGAATTGCCCACCTATCACGAGACAGCCCATTCATTAATTATTGTAATTATTATTAATACTAACCCTCAGGCGTGTGACGTGGGCACTTTTTGTGTCAAAACTATGGTTAGCCTTGGGTCACCAAAAGTGACCACGTCACCGGAATCGAACCGAAGATGTCCTCCAAATCTGAAGCTCTTGTAAAGTGCTCCATATTTTCTAATGTCATATCAAAACTGTTTTTTGATATGACATTTTAAAAAATATGGAAGCACTTTACGAGAGCTTCACATTTTGAGGACATCATCGGTTCGATTCCTTCCGCGGGGGCTTACAAGTTTAAATTTTTGGAGCGAATAGTATACGACCAGGAAAGAATTAATCTTGCAACCGATGCAATTGGAGCCATACGGGGGGGCCAAGAATGAGTCGCAGATGGCTTACCAGAGGAGGACCCTGAGTCGTAGTGATTCATGATCATGGGGAAATTAATTAGCCTGGCCCATCACGAGACAGCCTATTATTATTGTTATTTATTATTAATTATTACTACTACTTTAATTATTCTGCCCCATTATTCTCACCCTTCTGGTTCTGGTAGGGCCATCGCCCCTTGTTCTCCTCCTCCTCCTGCCCCTCCTTCACCAGCAGGGCCTTCTTCAGCCCGCACCGTCGCCCTCCGGCCCTTCTTGGTCCATCTGCTGACCCACCCTCGTCTTCTGGACCTCTCCTTTCCCATCCTGATGCCAAAGCGATTCGCAAAATAAAGGAAAGAGTGCGAAATGTGGGGGGGCTTTAAAAACAGCGAAAAGAAAGACAATGACAAAAAAAAAAAATCGAACGAAAAGTTCTGCTGCTTTCTTCAAAGGCGACGCCAGCGACACTCACAAACAACAGCGGACGGAATCTGAACTAAAAAGTTTCAACCAAGCGGCCGCTAGAGGCGCCTTTACCCATCTCGCTCGGAACAGCGCCAAAATTCAAAAAGCTTCAAATAAACGATTTTTTTTTTTTTAAATATAAAATTAATTGCTTCTGTTGGAACACATATTAATAGTTGGACTACGTGTTTGTAATTAGCAGGTGGAACATGCACAACACATGCGCTACACAGACAACAGGGCCAATTAACTCCTCGCCGCTTTAAATCGCAACAATTACAACGGCGAGTCGTTGAACGCACATTGTTTGAACACCTTAAAAGACAATTAGCAGGACAGAAGCCATAATTAGTCAATCAGCCAATTAATTTAAAAGGGCCGGGTTTGCACCGGCTACCGGGGGAATGTCTGGCCCGAAGTTGTTGCTCATTGTTGTCGACAATCCCGTCCAAACAATGAACGACAAACTATCCTGGCGCTTCTTCGGCCAGACAATTTCTTGGGAGCCGGTGCAACCCGGGTCTAATAAGAAGGGTAGAGAAAAAGCCCACCGCTACAGAGGGTTTTTAGGTGTTATTGCAGGTCATACGTATTGAGTCATGCATTGCAATTATTAGGCAGGGGGGGGGTCACAAGGGGGGTACAAAGGACAACTAACTACGTGAGCCTACCTGCCGCAACAAAGGCCGCCAAATGCTCTTCCTTCTATGAACAAAAAGTACTGACAAGATTCTAATCGAACTACAAGTACGAACAAGACGGTTTTTCAAAAAAAATAATAAGATCGTACACAAGTAATATTTAAAACACTCTTATTTATCCACTGCTGCAATGACATTAAAAAAAAACAGTACATGACATCAATTGTCTGTTGTTGTTTTTTTTTTTCAACTTCCATCGTTTTTCATATATAATGTAATAATGAAATATACCTATTATATATTGAGATACATATACATCGGTTCAATATTTAAAAAAAAAATTTCACACTTTCACCATTTACGCAAGGAAAAAAAAAATAATTAAAAAAAAAAAGTGCAGTAGAATCCATTGTGCAAAGACATTTGTTCGTCGCAATAAAAATTTGTGCTATTTTTCTTAAGCTTTGTACTGACGACTTGGTCAATTAATTAATTAATCAGCGTAGGATTCTACTGCGACCACTGAACACCAGGCGAGTCATAAATGCAAATTGGATCGCTAATTGCCAGCTGCTCATTAATTTCTTTTGACGACAATGTTTAAACGAGATTACGACTAATCCAATTGTTGCCCACTAGTTCCAACCCCCCCGCATATTTATAGTATTTAAAAAAAAATTGTGTTTTAATTTGGAGCAATTCGTTATTTTATTTTTTTCATGGCGACAATGTGCAGCCAAAATTTTTAACGAGATTACGACTCACCCAACAATTGTTGCCCGTTAGTCCCCACACATATATTTGTTATATATATATATTTTAAAATTTATTTGAATTCGGGGCAATATTTCACATATAAAAATCACATGCACACTCACATTCACACGCTTTCAAAAAAATTCACAAATAAAGTGCAGCGTACTTGTCGAAAAAAAAGGGGGTAACGTCACAATTAACTATGTGAACAAACCAGCAAATTAACACCTATCAATTATTACAATAAGCACCTAAAAACCACTTTGAGGGTACAGTACTTTTTCCAATTTATGTCTTCAAATTGGCAGGGAGGGGGGGAAAAAAAATTGGCTACAAAAAACACAGGTGCGATTATGTACACAGAATTAAAAATAAATTTTGCACACACCTAAAAAAAAAAAAAAACACGAGTACACGAAATGTACAAAAAAACCACCACCCTTCAAGTCGACACCTAGTGGTTACCACGATTGCGGCTATGCACCCCAAAATATTAGTGTCCACATTTTAAAATCGTGTGCAGTTTCCATCGGTTTTTAAAATACACTCTACCTTTCGTCCGCATCGACTAACTTGGCCCGCTTCGTTTCCTGCGAGTCGTCGTCCGCCTTACGTTTCTCCGCTTCCTTCGGAGCCTCGGAGTAAGCGTGGTCCACAATGACGGCTGAGGCGTCCGGTCTGTCCGGCTCGGGCAACCGTGCGGCGGCGGCGGCTAGAGCGACGGCCACAATGTCCTCACCCTTTTCAGCCGCAGCCGGAGCCGGTGCAGCTTCCGGATTACCGGCCGCCACTTCACGCGGATCAATCGCCAGAATTATGTTGCCCATCTCGTCCGTCGTGAGCGAGGACGGGTCGATGTACAGCATACGGGTGGTCGATCCGTCCGGCGCGCCTGACCCGGACGCGGTTCCAGAAGCAGCTCCGGCCGCACCGGGAAACTGCGCTGCACCCGATTCGTCAATTGTCACCAGCACATATGTTGTGCCTGATGCGTCGGTATGCAGTACCGCATTGCTGGTCAGTTCTGTGGCTACGGACGGCTCGGACGCTTTCGCCGACTCGTCCGCGTCTGACTTTGGGGTCGGTTCCACCGCGAGTTCCGCCACAGGTTCCTCAGCAGGTTCAGCCGCAGGTTCCTCGGTGGTGTCAGTTTCTGTCGGTCCCTCAGGTTCGGCCGGTTCAGCTTCGGGTGTGTCCGTATGGGTAGCGGGTATGTCCGGAAGTGATGGGACGGTTGTTTCCGCCAGAAGTGCCTCGAACGCCTTGTTAAGCAACGCGGGATCCGGCTTCGGCTCATTTTTCCTATCCAACTCCGGCTCCTCTTCGGACTCTGACTCCTCCTCCTCCAGTTCGTCCGACTTGGGCTTCTCAGCGGGTGCAACTTCGGTCTCGTCCTCATCCTTTTTCTTAATCTCGCCCTTTTCCTCCTCAGAATTCTCCTCGTCGTCCCAGTCCGCAAGCAGCTTCGTGGTGTCCGGCATTTCCTTCTTCTTGTCCACCTTACTGGACTTCTTCGCCTCGCTTTTGGCTGCTGTCTTGGTGCTAGTTGCGGACTTGGATGGACTTGCCCGTGGCTTCCGACTTGGCTTCTTCTTCTGGCTGGACCCCACCACCACGACTTTAGCGCTGCTCTGGCCGCCACCGACGACCCGGTCGACCAAACGGCGCTTGGCCGCCTCCTTCGTGGCTGCCACCGCCCTCTTGCTGGCCTGCGACTGCCTCTGCCCTTGGCCCGATTTGTCACTATGAGTCTTGCTGTGTAGCACAATCACGTTAAGTCGGGTCGAGGTGAAGTCACACGTGTGACACTTGTACTGGCCAGGAGTTCCGGTGGGGGTCGAACCAGCTCTGTCTGATCCCTGGCTTGAACTTGGGCTGCTCCCGTTGTTTGAGGACATGCTGGGCTGCTGGCGTATCCGGATTTCATGATCCGATGCGTACAGGAAGCGAGGATGGGTAATGACAGGCGTACGACGTGCTCCGGATGGGGACGATCGGACTCCATTCGATGTGGACTTTGACCCAGACAGCGAATCCTTCTTCTTCTTCTTCGACTCGTTTGGATCGCCGAATATGTCCTGCAAATCACACACATTAGTACATTGCAGCTTCATTTTACCCATGAGTTACCTTATAGCTGACTGTGGATTTCTGCGGGGAAAATTGCGGCCTGGCCAGAATGTTGGGGTCGCCTCCGGTGACCTTCTCCGCCCGCATCACATCCTCGGGGAACTTCTTCATAGCCGAAGAGCCTTCCTTCACCCGGTTCCTGTATTTCGATAGGGCCTTGCGTATGAACTCCTCCTTGCGTTCGCAATTGTACGCCACAATCGACGAGGGATCACGCACAAACTCGCTGCAAAACAACGTATTAATTCGACGACCAACGAAGCATCGCAGGGTACTCACTAGGCGTCCTCGTCAAAAAACTTGACGAACGCAATGGGCATCTTCTTGTAGTCGGCCCTGTAATCCCGCAGGACCTCCTCCGGCACGTTCTTGGGGCTCTTGACTTCGGCTGGCCACCAACACTGCTTCCACTTGACCCACACCACGTTGCCATCCTCGAACATTTGCTCTCCCCAATCGTCCTGTTCGTCACCGGATGGAGATGGTGCTGGGGACAAGGGAGGGGGAACTGGGGAGACGGCTTCAGTCTTTTCCGCAGGTTCAGGTTGGCTCTCTTCGGGCACAGGCCCGTTGTCTTCGCTCATCTGGACCGGATCGCTGTTGCTCATGCTGTTGTCCTCCTTTGCATCAGGCTCTGCCATTTTTGACTGCGAAACTGCTGGAAGATAACAAGAGTAAATGAAACCACATCCATCTGTAAGGAGTTGAGGTTATCTGCCCTCTAATGTTACGACAATCATGTCTTCAGACACGTTATGCTGAGCAAATGGCAATGTCACAGTGATTCAAACTGGTGGTAGGCAGCCATGCATTACACACACATTTACATAACGGAAAGCAGCTATACACCCTGACAGATGGGGCTTGAAATTAACAATTTACTGAGCATCACTAGCACATGATTTAATTGAAACCCGGATTGCTTTTCATCAAAATTGTGCAGCTAATGCTAACAAATTAGCAGTGCCGTTAACATTAACCAGTTAGCAGTGCCGTTAACTAACCAGTTAGCAGTGTCGTTAATATTAACCCGTTAGCAGTGTTCTAATGGTTGCCAAGTCATCAGTGCTGCCAACAGTAGAACTAGTTCTGAGTTAACATTAGCCATTAGGAGTGCTGCCAACACAAACATGTTAGCAGTGCTGACAACAGTAACAAACAGTGTGTTACCAACACGTTGGCAGTGTTCTAAAAGTAACAAGTTAGCAGCGTTCTTAACAGTGACCAGTTG
The DNA here is from genome assembly GCA_000934665.2 of Catajapyx aquilonaris. NCBI lineage: Eukaryota > Metazoa > Arthropoda > Diplura > Dicellurata > Japygidae > Catajapyx > Catajapyx aquilonaris. Next base: position 20,386 of record KZ538312.1, read on the forward strand.
GCAGTGTTCTAAAAGGAACAAGCTACACGTGTTAACATTAACAAGTCAGCAGCGTTGCCAACGCCAGCCAGTTAGCAGTGTCACACTCGCAACAAGCTTTCAGTGTTGCCAACAGTAACACTTGTTATCCGAGTTAACATTTTAGCCAGTTGGAAGTGCTGCCAACAGCAGCTGGTTAGACGTGTTGCCAACACGCACAAGTTATCTGAGTTAGCATTAACCAGTTGGAAATGCTGCCAACATGAACAAGTTATTGGAGTTATCATTAACCAGTTAGAAGTGTTGCCAACATGAACAAGTTAGCGATTGTTGCCAACATGAACAAGTTATTGGAGTTATCATTAACCAGTTAGAAGTGTTGCCAACATGAACAAGTTACCATTTCTGCCAACATGAACAAGTTATTGGAGTTATCATTAACCAGTTAGAAGTGTTGCCAACATGAACAAGTTACCATTTCTGCCAACATGAACAAGTTATTGGAGTTATCATTAACCAGTTAGAAGTGTTGCCAACAGTAGGTAGTTGGCGTTGTTGCCAACATGACCCGAGTTCTAAGTCCGGGTTGGACCGGCTCCCGGAAAGTTTATCTGGCCAAAGAAGAGCCACAATAGATTGTTATTCATTGTTGACAGAATTATTGCTGACAACAATGAATGACAATCTATCCCGGCCTCTTCTGCGGCCAGATAAACTTTCCCGGAGCCGGTGCAACCCGGCCTGAGAGGTACAAGTTAGCATTGTTATTCTCCAGTTGGCGCTGTTGCCAACGATTGACAAGTAGTTATCCGAGTTAACAATTCAACCAGCTGGAAGTGTTGCCAACAGTATCTACTATAATCAGTGTTGCCAACCTGCACAAGTGACCAGAGAGTTATAAAAGTTTTTAAAAAGAAGGTTAGCAGCGTTCTTAACAGTAACTGGTTGGCAAGTGTTTTCAACATGAACAAGTGGATGCCACCATGCCCAAGAACCACCTTTTGAGGGAACAATCCAGGGTTCAAAGACCTGTTTCCATGACTCTCCCTCCCTCCCCGGTAGGGGGGAAGGGGGGGGGGTTTGTTCTTTTTCCCGCGGACCGCACCCGCCCCACTGCTTCACCCTCCGCGCACAGCTCCTTTTTTTTGCATTACCCCTGGGCTCCTTTTTATTTTCCCCTTCTTCTTCTTCTTCTTTTCAGGTGTCCCCGATGAGGCCGATGATGGCCGTGGGTGAGCCGTCCCCTGTCCCTTTTGGACCCAGCTCAGGACCAAGGGAAGGTAGCAGCACCAGAGGAGAGGGGACGCCGAGCACTCGATGCAGGAACAGCCCACCGCCCAGGCCACGCCATCTTGTTTTCCAGGCAAACCCTCTTTCCACACAACACAGACCATTCACATCCAGACTGGTAGGACCACACCGCTTGAGAAAGTGGCGCCGCCTATTGCCACCGTGGTCAACATAAGGCAAAGTAACGGCTATCGGTGCATAAGCTTACTTGCTAGTACACAGCTTCATCACACAATACGTTGTGTGTACTGTAGGCACGGTTAGTATTTAGCCCACCTTGTAGTGCGCAGCCAAGTCAAACTAACCGTTTTGGACCACCCGAAAGGCTTCACAGTATGACTTAAATCCAGCTAATATTTGTAGCTATTAGTATCAACAACTACCGAAGCAGGTTGGCGTAGTGGATAAGGCGACCGACTGCTAATCGGGAGGTCCTGGGTTCGAATCCCGGGGCCGGCAACTCTGACCGTGGTTTTCTGTGGTTTCCCACGGTCCTTCCAGGGAAATTCCGGAGTTGTTTCCGTAATTAACAGGCCACAGCCGCTTCCTTCCGTCCCTATCCCATCCCAAAAAGTGCAGTAAAATGAAAGCAAAGAGTTCCAGGCAAAAGAAAACTTCCCCCCTAAAGAGCCGAAAAAGGCTGATAACGGGGTAAGAATTATTATTATTATGAATTATTATTAGTATCAACAAGATAACCGCTACTTTGACATACACTGGCATGGCAGCCTCACTGCCCCCCCCCCCATCATGGCAGACACTCACCCACTCTAATCGTGCAGATCATTGTGAGTGAGCGCTGAACGTAGCATAGCAGCTACATTAGAAGCTATATGCGCACAAACCGCGACCACGGGGTACAGGGTGAATCATAACCGCAGTACAAATGCCTTTATTTTTCCAGAGTTTACAACACACATTGCAAGCAGGAACGTTGTGACACTTGCTCATACACATAGCTGGGCAAGCTAACCGAGCTTTTAGCTCAGCTAACTTCCGCTAACAGCTAATTCGGTTAGTAAACTATGGGCGGCGCTAAATTGCTAATGATAAACAGCTAGAATAATTAGGGGGATTTCCACTAACCAGAGCTGAGCAAGCTGGCCGAATTTTTAGCTCAGCTAACTTCCGCTAACAGCTAATGCGGTTAGTAAACCATGGGCGGCGCTAAATTGCTAATGATAAACAGCTAGAATGATTAGGGGGATTTCCACTAACCAGAGCTGAGCAAGCTGGCCGAATTTTTAGCTCAGCTAACTTCCGCTAACAGCTAATGCGGTTAGTAAACCATGGGCGGCGCTAAATTGCTAATGATAAACAGCTAGAATATGATTAGGGGGGGGGGGGGGTTTCCACTAACTAACCCTTCTAGCCGTTAAGCATGGTTTTTCTGCGCAAGTTAGCTGTTATCGAAAGTTAGCTGTGCCCACCTCCGCGTCATACAATGTGTTACGTACGTTATAATAATTTTTGCGAAGAAATCAAGACAACTACAAGTCTACAACAGCAGTTATGAAGGCACAATAAAGCACCGAGTTCTTGGGAGTGGCCATTCAAATGAACAGAAGCCACCAAGTCACGATTCACGAAAATGCCAAAATTAGTGTGCTTTTAAACTGGCACATTGTGTAACATGTCCACATCAACAATGAATGGCAAGTCTAGTGCGCTGCCTGTCCTTCTCCAAACAAATCAAATATGCGTATGCACATGATAAAACCGTGTAATGTCCTCCACGGGTTTGTCGGGTTGGCCGCTTGGGGGTGACGTCACAAGGCTGAGATTTTGAATGCGGAACCTACGGCTACGGATTCTCGTCTCTCGACCAGGCACAGGCAGTCGCAGTCAACGGTCAAAAGGTGTGTGGAGCCGGTCGGCGTAGGTCTCTCTCTCTCGAAGGAAGGAAGCTGAACGAAGTGGTACACCGCTCCACGTTGGAAGGAAGGGGACTCTCTCTTTACACTTCAAGATGGGGGACGGTCCGCTGGTGGAGGAGGCGCTCAAGAAGTGCGAAGAGTGATCTGGTCCAGCGTCGGGTACCCGAAGGAGGCCCAGGAACAGAAGGGGGCCAAGCTGAGGGACGCTCTCAGGGTGAGGAGAGGAGGAGGAGGCCTCCAGGGGATTGGATTGGAGGGGGTTAAATGAATAGTGGAAGCGGTACAACAGGAAAAACGGGTCATATGACTGCAAAATCTTGCAGAAAGCAAGCCACTTTGCACAAACATTCCATAGACCAATACGATCAATTTGACCCGCAGCACCCTGACCTTGTGGGGTCAAATGGGGGCCATTTTTTTTTTTAAAAATTGTCATTTATTTTTTGTAAATTCCAAATTGCCTCTCCATGGCAATGCTGGTGTCATTTCCGCATATTTCGAGGTCGACAAGTCGATTGGTAATATGAAGGAGGTCATAAGGTCACTACTTCGTGACCTGTGACCTCTATTTTGAAATTACCCTACTGGGCTATGTCTAATGGCATTTGCGACTAAAAGGTGGCATGTGAGGTATCATTTAGATATAATTTGATGTCACTGAAACCGAAAACGGCAATAAAAATTCGGAATAATGCATCCGGTGACCAGTGGGGCGCCATATTGGGTTTCAACTTAACCCCTTTGGTGGGGATATCCACCCGTAAGCGAATAGTGAGACGTGTGTTTGGTATCCTTGTAGCATAATTCGAGGTCGCTAAGACGATGGGTCATATTCAGATGGTCCGAAGGTCACTAGTTTGTGACCTATGGCCGCCACTTTGAGATTATCATACCTGAAAATGTCTAAAGGTATTTGCATATGAATGATATTATGATGTGTGGCTTGTGAGGTGTCGATTACATATAATTTGCTGTCACTGAAACCAAATATGACGCTAAAATCTCGAATCATGCTTTCTGGGACCAGACAAGCACCATATTGGATTTCAACTGAAGCCCTTAGGTGGGGATATGCACCCGTAAGAGAATAGTACACGTTCTTGGTGTCCTTACCACATTCCTTGCGATCGCTGCAGCCAGAAATGATACGTACCGTTACTTTGTACGTGATGTCAAGTTTATTGATTTTAGGTTAGATAAACTTAATATTTCTTCTCTTTTCCTTGGTGAAATTGGTGTTTCTGGTCTCCACCGCTTAGAGCTAATTTTCTTCAACTCCTGAATATCTTGTACTGAAAAAATAATTGCTGTTACATTAGAATCTGAGAAGTCGCACAAAAAGTGCATGATATGCACTAAGATTTGACTTGCCTCTTGTTGCTGCATTCTCCTTTGCATTTCTTACAATATATTGAGAGTGCATGGCATTATGGCAATGACTTCCTCATGCAAATGCAGCGCATTGTGTCGCATTCTGAGGCGCATCCGCACCTATCGAGGGCTCAACAAACTGGCCAGATCTCGTCCTTATCGGACCACACAGGCGTCCATGTAGCTCCAGTACGTATCCAACAAAAGCGGTACATAGCCGTCCACTCAATTGCTACGATGCTGGGACACAGGAAATGTGATGCTCTCAGTGCTTCCACGTGTTTAGTGGCTGCGATACAATGTCTTTCTTCAGCTCCCGAGGGAAGAAGTCTGCATGGTGGAACGCGTGGATGGATGATAAGACCACTGATGCATTTGTGTCAATATTGTTACCAGGATCTGCTCCGAATCAAGCTGTAATCCATGCTTTCGTGAGATATACAGTGCACATGTACGGCACCATAGACACTGGCGTTTCGGATGTGAATGCGGCACGCAAACATCTCTTCGCCACCGAAAACAAGCCAGTGACCCTTCCCACTGCAGCTGCTCTGAAGCAACATCAGGGTCTCAACTTTTTTGTCCGAACAATTATCGGAAATATTGCACTAAGCTGCTAATTTTTTTACCAGTGACTTGCAACCAGTGATGCCTCCCTGGCTTTATCAGTTGAGGGATGTGCCAGGAATAATGTTGGGGCATATTCTGGCTACATAGCTAGAAGATACATAAGCTTTTCCGATAACTGTTCGGACAAAAAAGTTGAGACACCGTGTATATTGAGAGCTGCATACCAAGCCGGTCATATTTGGGGCAGGGCAGACAGTCTTGACGCAGCAGGTCCACCGTCACCGGAGCACTGGGGTTGGATACGTACTGGAGCTACATGGACGCCTGTGTGGTCCGATAAGGACGACGAGATCTGGCCAGTTTGTCGAGCCCTCGATAGGTGCGGATGCGCCTCAGAATGCGACACAATGCGCTGCATTTGCATGAGGAAGTCATTGCCATAATGCCATGCACTCTCAATATATTGTAAGAAATGCAAAGGAGAATGCAGCAACAAGAGGCAAGTCAAATCTTAGTGCATATCATGCACTTTTTGTGCGACTTCTCAGATTCTAATGTAACAGCAATTATTTTTTCAGTACAAGATATTCAGGAGTTGAAGAAAATTAGCTCTAAGCGGTGGAGACCAGAAACACCAATTTCACCAAGGAAAAGAACAGAAATATTAAGTTTATCTAACCTAAAATCAATAACATGACATCACGTACAAAGTAACGGTACGTATCATTTCTGGATGCAGCGATCGCAAGGAATGTGGTAAGGACACCAAGCACGTGTACTATTCTCTTACGGGTGCATATCCCCACCTAAGGGCTTCAGTTGAAATCCAATATGGTGATTGTGTGGTCTCAGAAAGCATGATTCGAGATTCTTAATGTCATTTTTGGTTTCAGTGACAGCAAATTATATGTAATCGACACCTCACAAGCCACACATCATATGCAAATACCTTTAGACATTTTCAGGTATGACAATTTCACAGTGGCGGCCGTGTCACGAGGTCTGGGTTGGCCGTGCCCAAGGACGGCCTTCGTCACCTGTCTTTTTACGGAGTTCAATACCTTCTTTCTGCTTAGCGGCAGACAAGGTATTATCAGTCCTAAACGCTTAGATGATTGAACTTATGTTGGACTGATGACTGGTGGTCTGAATGATTGACCTTGTGGTGGACTGGTGGTCTGGATGATTGGTGGCAGCCTGGTTGATGTTTTTCTTTTGTATTGGTTGTGTTGTTAATGTTGAATGAATGTTAATGTTGAATGAATGGGCTGTTGGGCCTTATATGGGCATGGTTGGTACAATAAATTCCGAATAAGTGGCGGCCATAGGTCACAAACTAGTGACCTTAGGACCTTCTGAATATGACCCATCGTCTTAGCGACCTCGAATTATGCTACAAGGATACCAAACACGTCTACTATTCGCTTACGGGTGGATATCCCCACCAAAGGGTTTAAGTTGAAACCCAATATGGCGCCCCACAGGTCACCGGATGCATTATTCCGAATTTTTATTGTCGTTTTCGGTTTCAGTGACATCAAATTATATCTAAACGATACCTCACATGCCACCTTTAATCAGAGGTTGTGTCTATCAATGTGGGTGTCGCCCATTTTATGAAAGTATCCAGTGGTGCTGGGATTGTAGCCAGCTTCACTTGGAGGAAGATCTATTTTTTTGCTACAGGTCATGTAATCAATAACTGCATTTGATTTCAGCATATGGTTGTAGTACTTTCGTGGCTCAAGTTAAAAAAAAAACAACATTGCCAGTAATAACTTGATACAATGAAACCTGTCCTTGACAGACTCTGATTATGGCGGAAACTTGTCCGCTGCGGATTTATTTCTGGGAACAGGCATAGGACATGCAATGTATTTTTTGACAGATAAAGCAGAAACTTTTTCCATTATGGAAATTTTGTTTATTCCCACGTGATTCTACTATACACAGGCTTCACAGTATTTACCAGTGAGAAACATGACAGTCTGCGTACAAATAAGAGTCAGTTTGGTACTGGAGCGACAGTGAAATTTGACTCGGATGCTGCATAGCTGATCACATCAGTTGTCATCATTTTAAAAATGGTGCCTATTATTCAAATACAGTTCAAGTGTTTACAATAGTTAATAGCCGGCGCCGGTGGACTGGTGGTTAGTGCGCTCACCTCTGGTCCCAAAGTTGTGGGTTCGAACCCGGCCTAGGTCGGTGACTTTTCTCCGGGTGGTAGAAAAGTGAGAGTGCGACTTCCTTTGGAGGGGAAGTAAAGCCGTCGGTCCTGTGTGCTTGTGACATTGCACGAGTGCACGTTAAAGATCCCCAGAGTGGCCAAATTTCCAGGAGGAGGATAGTGCACTGAATGATGATGATGATAACATAATCATCACCATTGTCATTAATATTAACCTTACCGTTTCTGTGCAGATTCTCGTCGATGAATTTGTGGCAGACACTCGCCGAGAGAAGGAGCAGATCGAAGAGAACATAGAGCACATGGGCCAGGCCATTACAAGATTGGAATGTGAACTTGGGCTGGAGAACTTTCAGGCGCGTGGGTTAACCTTGCTGGAGCGGCAGGATGAATTGCAGCATTACCAGGGTGTACTGCATGAAAAGAGGAAGAAGCTGCAGGTATCACATTTTGTCCTGTTTTGGATAAGTGTTGTGAAGTTAGAGAATTTGTTAATTTCAATTCGGTATAAATTCTTACGAATTCATTAATTTAGATTACCACAATTTATTGCATAGAGAAAACTGGACACAGGCAAAGTTGTAAACTATTATCAAGCTAAATAGCCATTAAAACCATAAAAAATGCCAACCTCAAGTTCAGGTTAGAAAAATTATTTTCAATGCCATAAGAGAGTTTATGTATCACCTTGAAAGCAGATAAAAATGGTAGTGATGAAAATTTTAAGAATGAGCATTTAATGACTGCAACAGCATGCCAATACAGTACCCTGCATCAATGGCTATGCACAGACATCGCCACCTGGCGGGATTGAGCGGAACTAGGCATCGGTGGGCTGTGTCCAAAATACTTTGATCTCAAGACTGCTCACGAGACCGCTCTAGACGGCTCAAGATATCGCGGTGGAGGCATTCGCGTGGTCCATGTAATAACTGGTTCACAACCTCAATACATTGATAGGAATCGCAATGGCCTTATAATTCATCCCGCATAATTATATATCTGTGATACGCTGTGATCCACCTTTGTAGCAAGAGTTTGAATCCACCGCAGTATCTTGGACTGTCCAAGTATTTTGGACACAGCCCACGGACGCCTAATTCCACTCGTTCTCGGACAGGTGGCGATATATGGAAAGGTCTGCACTTACACATCCAAGTTGTTGACAATCAATTTCCAAATCAAGTGCCATATGACAGTTTTTTAGACAGTGATGAACTCCATTGTTCACCACTGAATTTTGGATGATAACCAGATTCCTCTCCTTTGTGTGTAAAATTTAGACAACACAAAATATGTTGGTGACACTTCATTGCAGGCACATCTTGCATTATAAATTGCTTATTGGCTGGGTGTTCACATATTTGTAGAATGATACCGATGGTTTTTCTTTGCTTTGTAGGAGGAATCAGACGCTCTGCAAAAGGAGGAGTCCCGGTTGTATGCTCGCCTCTCTGGAGAGAACCACACTTGGATCCAGACCTGGACAACAGCATACCCCCTAAAGACAGGGCGTGAGTTGGCTGCCCTTCGTGAGAGGGTGGCTGCCCTCCATGCAGAAATCCTGAGGTACAGTAAAACTTCTATAAGTCGAACTTCTCTATAAGTCGGAGAAAATTATGAGCTTGCTTGGTCACAATGTAAAATAACAATAGGAAATAAACTTCCCTAACTCGAATTTCTATAACTGGAAGTTCTCTATAACTCGAAGTGCAGGCAGGGCCTTACGATGGGATATCAATGCATTTTCAGTCTCCCTAAGTCGAAGTTCATGTTGGCGAGTATGGAAAATTTTCTCATTTCCCAGCCGAAGGGTCGAGAGTAGGCCACATGTACAGGAAGGCTCAATTTCCTGATCTCCGTCTACCAGGCGTACCAAAAGAAGTGTTTGACTCGATTGCGACAATTGAATCCTTGAATCTAAGAGTAGGCAAATGTCCATAACGGAGATTTCTTTTGCAACAAAGCAACGAGGAACCTTGTAAGTTTGATAGTGACAGTTATTTTTAAGTTTTGAACACCTTTTGTCCCTGGATATAAAGGTAGACTTCCCTATAGTGTTATGTGCTTTAAAAAATTCCATACTTCTCTAACGCGAATCTTCTATAACTCGAGGTTTTTTTCCGGTCCCATGGAGATTCGACTTATAGAAGTTTTACTGTATTCTTAAATTAGTCTGAACTCGCAATTGCACAGTAATTGAAATGGTTTGTTATACTGTGGTAATAAGTGTAGATTGACCTAACCGGCTATTACAGGTCAAGCTGGAACAAGAACAAGAGGAAAACAGGCGGCAAGTGGGCATTCTTTGGACCAAGCTGGAACGAATGTGGAGCCGACTTGGTCAGGAGCAACCATTGAAGTAAGCTGGAATTGAAGCAAGCTGGAACAAGAACAAGAGGAAAACAGGCGGCAAGTGGGCATTTTTTGGACCAAGCTGGAACGAATGTGGAGCCGACTTGGTCAGGAGCAACCATTGAAGCAAGAGGAAGTTGGTAATGGTCCGTCTGCCATTGGGCACTTGAAGCATGAGGTCAATGCCCGTCTGCCCGATTTGCTCGAGAGTCGTTTAGAGGAAATTAATCGTCTGGCCAATGAGGCTTGCCTTGGAGATGAGCACCGGCCCTCATTCTTAGGTCGAAATGAGCCAACTCCCTCTGAGGGCTTACTGGCTGAATATGAAGCACACGTGACGCATCTGACAACATACTTGGAGAAATCGGCTCCCATTCGTGCACTGATACGTAGCCATGAGGCTGCCTTCAACCCAGCAAGCCAACTTGAAGAGAGTGCTGCAGATCCTCAACGACTGTTTCAGAACCGCCGTGGTGAGCTCCTGGCTGAAGAAAAAGAGAGGAACCGAATCCAGAAGGAAGTGGCCCAAGTTGAGGGCTGAATTAGAGTCTGCCCTCAAGAAATGGGAGGAGGCGACAGGGGAGCCACTGAAGATCTGGGGGGAAGGTATGCTTCCATGGCATTGGATTTGATGTACCGAAAATTAGAGGAGGGAAAGGAGAACCGGAAGAGGGAGAGGCAGGTGGCTCAGCAGAGGCAGCTGGAGCAGGAGTCAAGGATGGGAACCACCCACTTGACGCCAGGTGTGAAGAGGGCTGCACAGGGAGCACCTTGGACTGACCAGCAGGTCAAGAGGAGAAGGGCTGATGTGACCAAGGCACCCAAATTGTAGCCTCCAGTAGGTTCTTTTCATCAATGTTAGGAGTTTTCGTCCAAAGCATGGGGTTTTTAAAAGGGTAAGTGCACTGCCCATTTGATGGCATCTAGCATGGTACTTTTTTATTTGCTCATAGTTGTACAAGCTTGTTGGTCCTTTTCCAAAATGCCAGGTACTGCGAGCGAAGGAAGATTTTTTTGGGAGGGGAAAGGTGCAGATGCGAGGGAATGTCGTTTTGTGCAGTCCCCTGCGTGTTAATCGAGTGGAGATCCACTCTTCACACCTGGCGTCAAGTTGGTGGTTCCCATCCTTGACCCCTGCTCCAGCTGCCTCTGCTGAGCCACCTGCCTCTCCCTCTTCCGGTTCTCCTCTAATTTTCGGTACATCAAATCCAATGCCATGGAAGCATACCTTCCCCCCAGATCTTCAGTGGCTCCCCTGTCGCCTCCTCCCATTTCTTGAGGGCAGACTCTAATTCAGCCCTCAACTTGGGCACTTCCTTCTGCATTCGGTTCCTCTCTTTTTCTTCAGCCAGGAGCTCACCAGGGCGGTTCTGAAACAGTCGTTGAGGATCTGCAGCACTCTCTTCAAGTTGGCTTGCTGGGTTGAAGGCAGCCTCATGGCGACGTATCAGTGCACGAATGGGAGCCGATTTCTCCAAGTATGTCGTTGTCAGATGCGTCACGTGTGCTTCATATTCAGCCAGTAAGCCCTCAGAGGGAGTTGGCTCATTTCGACCTAAGAATGAGGGCCGGTGCTCATCTCCAAGGCAAGCCTCATTGGCCAGACGATTAATTTCATCTAAACAAGTCTCGAGCAAATCGGGCAGACGGGCATTGACCTCATGCTTCAAGTGCCCAATGGCAGACGGACCATTACCAACTTCCTCTTGCTTCAATGGTTGCTCCTGACCAAGTCGGCTCCACATTCGTTCCAGCTTGGTCCCCCCCTGATGGTATCTCCACCTTATCGTGGTGGTGGGGTTTGCGTTTCTCCCGTGATCCCAAGAGCTATGCCGGCGGTAGCTTCGTCTACTGGTAGGGCCACCCATGCCGGACAGGTCTTTGGGATAGGAGACAGACTAAGAGAGATGCCAGTCTTTCCTCTCTTCTTTTTCCTCTTCGTTTCTCTCTCCATCTGTCCCACCTTTGCTTCTTCTTACAGCCAGATAGCCACAGTTGCTTTGGCTTCTTCCAAATAAACCAAACCTAACCAGCTTGGTCCAAAGAATGCCCACTTGCCGCCTGTTTTCCTCTTGTTCTTGTTCCAGCTTGACCTGTAATAGCCGGTTAGGTCAATCTACACTTATTACCACAGTATAACAAGCCATTTCAATTACTGTGCAATTGCGAGTTCAGACTAATTTAAGAATACAGTAAAACTTCTATGTCGAATCTCTATGGGACCGGAAAAAAACCTCGAGTTAGAGAAGTATGGAATGCCAAGTTAACCCGACGGGGACTGTACCAAATGACACCACCTACATAATCCACGTATATTGGCAGAAAGCCTGGGGTTGCATATGTGGTTGTGCCTTAGTGAATTTATAAATCTTCTATTGATCCAGCTTATTGTAAAGATCATTGTCATGCTTCAGTGTCTGCAGACACTGAAGCATGACAACCATGGTTCTGTCATTTTTCACCTTCCTTTTCTTTCTCTGTAATAAAACTTCTATGGGTTCTTTGCAATGCCATTACAAATGTTGCTTCTTGCCTTTCCTTCCACTTCGTAGTTTTTCCAACACTTTTTGCCACAATCTCCTGCTTATGCATTGGTGAGTGTATATTGTTCCATGTACATTTCTTACTTTCCCTTTGAAAACTTGCCTGAAGAGAAAAAACCGATCAGGCGATCATGTTCCTGTTTCCAACCTCAGCTGTCAGTTCACGAGCAGCAACACGCACTGGGAATGCTTCTGCTAGGGGCCACTCTCCACGATTCTAGGCCTAATAATGTAAGATGAAAAACTGACACTTAGTTTTAATTTGCTATCTACATCCAGTATTGCAGATATCTACATTTGAAGTTTTCAATTTTTCTTATTAAAAATCACCACTTGTGATGCCAGTAACATAGGTCAGGTCATTTTTGTTTAATTTTATCTATTCATCCATATGAAAACGAACAACGGTCATAGAGCAAATTTCTGGATGGGTTTGTCCTGACATACCGGGGGTATTCAACTAGTTTATGACAAGGTCCAGTATTTACCTCTCCTGGGCCATTGAAGCATAGCCCAGATCATCGAGACGCGGACGGAGGACCCGAACATCCGGGAGAAGGTGCGGCAGGTGATGGACGTGACCAGCAAGTCTGAGGACGAGGTGTGCGCTGCCCTGCACGACTGCGACGGAGACGCCACGACGGCCATCAACATGCTGCTGGAAGGAGACGGGCAGCAGGGAGAGTGGGAGCAGTCCAGGAGGCGGCGGAACAAGAACAGGGCCGCAAACTCCACCTCTGGTGCTGGCGGAGGAGCGGCCAAAGCTGGAGGAGGCACAAACACCAGCGATGCATCCTCGAACCAGGTAAGACCGGAAGAAATAACCGCTTCTGTCGTTTACTGAACTTTTGCCTTTTGAGGCCACGCAGGTCAATTCCAACCACGCGGTGCCAACGCCACAGACTAACCACAACAGCAAGGAGGAGAGCTGGGATTCGGACGACGGCGGCTCATCTGCCCCGGTGGCCGCACCTGTAGCGCCCGCTGCTTCGTCCACAGCTGAGAGGCATCATGTGAACGAGAGGGACCGTCCCGAGAGGAGTCGGAGCAGGGGAGGTGGTCCGCCTCGGATGAGGGGAAGAGGCGGCGGAGGTGGAGGAGGCGGCGGGGCCAACCAAGGATGTGAGTAAATTGCTGCACTCTCCAGGTCACACTCTGTTTAAAATGTTTCAAGCTACGTGATGATTATCCAACAACCATTAACCGACTTTCGTTCATCTGAATCTTGTGTGATTTGTTCCTTCTCCCCTGTTGTTGCTAGACAACTGGGGAGATGACTTTCCATCTCCGGAAGACTGGGACAACGAGGAATACACCTGTCGCAAAGCATCGACTTGGCGGCCCTGCTGCAGAAGGGGGCAGCCCCGCCACCGCAGCCTTACGCCACCACCCTGCAGACGCTCAGCCAAGCGACGGATGCCCTCAAGGTACGCTGCGATTAGCACCGGATCATCCAAAGTTGAGCTGCCACATGATGATTTCACGACAAAATAACCGACTTTCGTTCATCAGAGTCGCTGTGATCGAAATTGAAAATCTGATGGCATTAACAGCAATTGTGTCCTTGCTATGTGCTACGTACCGGAATTGATTGTAACCCAGCTTTTCCTTTTCAAGGCGGCGGTTGGCGTCGGGACATCGTCGTTAGGCGGAAGCAACCTACCTGCGGCCACCTCCGTCAGCAGTACCTCTTCGTCTGGCCACCACAACGCAGTGTTCAATACGGCGACGTTTGCCAACTCGTCTGTGACCTACCCCGGTGGGTTCGCGACCCAGAAGTTGAGCTCCTCCATCGTCCTTCCCAGTGGTCAGCGACCGAAGGCTCAAAGGGCGAGGGTCCCGCCGCCGTCAAAGATTCCGTCCTTGGCTGTCGAGATGCCCGACGATGCCGCAATATCGGGACTGGATGTGCAATTCGGCGCACTCGACTTTGGTGCCGACATTCCGACGACCGCCCCGCCAAAGGTGGACTTTGGTGTGGACAAGTACGTGGCCTCCACGGCGCCTGTGTCGGTCTCAGCCACGACGACGGTTAGTGAAGCGGCCGTGACAATCGGGAAGTCTGTGCCGACCCTTGACGTGTACTCGGCGGCGCCGGTGGTGTCGTCGTCCACACAGCCGCAGGGTGTTGTGAGCGTGGCGAAGGATGTGGCGTCTCTTCCGCCAGGACTCTCGACGAAGGTTGGTTCACAGCTTTCTTTTGCCAATGAATGCGAAACTAACAATCATGTGCTGTAGCCTTTGCAGATGGGCATTTCCGACGGCGTTGCGTATGCAGCGGTGTCAAGCAGGTCAAGCAGTCTTGGAAAAAATAAATCCTGAAATTACATGTTTCTGTAAGTTGGTCATCTTTGAGGTCATTTTTCTCAAAAAGGAACTGGACCGATTTTAAAGTTACACGTCTTGAAAGAAGCGTCTCTCCATGCATGACCCTGAGATATAAGAATGGTTCGTGCCCCCTAAGCGGTCCACCCGCAGCAAATTTTTAAATACAGCTCAACGTAACACGGATTATACTGGGATTTCGTATGCTCCTCATTGTTAAACATATGCTAAGAGTGTGAAATTCATGTGGTACGTACGTGCACTACGTGGTCATCTGGTCACTACTACTGTAGAAGAACAACATCTCAAGTCAAACAGTCTTGGAAATAATAATAAATCCCACTTTCACATGATTGGGTCATCTTTGAGGTCATTTTTCTCAATAGAGGACTGCACCGATTTTAAAGGTACATATTACCATGGAGTACTATTACTATGTCATCATTACTTTAGGATTACTACTACTACTACTACTACTACACGGTAAAAATATTACAGTACTGCTATTATTATTATTATCATCATCATCATCTAATACATATTTCCAAACGTATGTGTGCATGTTCCCGATGCAATAATCAATATGGAAGCCTTGCCTCAGGAGGATCATTAGGGATAGTTTTTAACGGGGAAGGTTTTTAGCACATTGGACTTGACCTCTGAGGTCATCCTTGGCCGCAGGAGGCGAAGTGGCAGAAAAGTAGGAACCCAGGATGTAGCATGGATACATCGAGTCATTCAAAGAATTTCATAACCTGAGCGACACCTGGTATCCTGATTATTATTATTATTATTATTATTATTATTATTGTTATTATTATTATTTATTATTATTATTATTTATTATTATTATTATTTATTATTATTATTATTATTTATTATTATTATTATTTATTATTATTATTTATTATTATTATTTATTATTATTATTATTATTATGATTATTATTATTATTATGATTATTATTATTATGATTATTATTATTATGATTATTATTATTATCATCTTTGGGTGGAAATTTTCATCCCACTGCTAGTTACTGCTAACATAGCAGTACCATTGCCAACACTGGTGCTGCTAAGTTGGCAGTGAGTAGCTGTGGGATAAAAATCGAACCCGATCGGACCCATTATTATTATTATTATTACATACACTGCTATTGTTATCATTATTACAGAACTAGGGGCCTATTATTATTGTTGTTGTTATTATCATTACACTAATATATTATTACAGTTCCGCTATTGTTGTTGTCTTCATTATAATCATAATTAAAATACACTAAAATATTAACACAATGTTGCTATTGCTATTATTACAATCATCATCATCATCATTGCAGTACTATTATTACAATCATCATCATTGTAACTGTTGGGACATTGTTGCAGGGGAGGATCAAAAATAAGCGGCTCCATTTTTATAAGAAAAATCATTTAATGAAAATGGCATAATAACAACGTGGTATACATCAATAAAGGGGTGGGTGGGGAGGGAGGTAGGGGAGATGGGAGGGGGGATAATCATACGCGATGATCTGAACAATGACACATTAACAATACTGTACACGAGGGGAAGGATTGGGGTACGAGAAAAATAACTGGGGGGGGGAGGGAAAGCACAACAATGACAAGTTCGGGAAGGGGGGGTAGCAATATACATTACATATGTGGAAACTGGAAAAATGGGCACATACACCTAATAATATATATCTATATATATATTTTTTTGTATTTACTATGGAAAAAAAAGAAAGAAATTAGCCTGACCATTGTTGCCACTTTTCAGCCAACTATAAACGCCCTGGAACCAGCCCATTTAATAGTCCCTCCCCCGAAAAAATCCTTCTGTGTTTTAAAGTTTCAAAAAATATGGCAACAACAACGGCCAGTTTTCGACAAAAATCAAAACGTATCCATTACCCATCCCAAACGAAGCACCATCGACAACAATGACTTATTAATTATTATAATTTTATTTTTTATTCATTTTTTTTTGTAAAAGGAGGACAAAGAGTTAGGTCATTGTTTGGAGGAGAGAAAAAAAAAACAACCCAATCTAACTCTTCTCCCTACCGTTAACAACCAGCCAATAAAAGCGCTCCATCAGGTAAAAATCGTGTGTTAACATCCAACCGTTGTGTGCACATGACGTAGACTCCAGATAACAAAATTAACAAAAAAAAAAAATTATCAACAGACGGACTAGTTAACGAGTTGCCCAATTTGTCATTACTCGCAGTACTGGTTAATTTAATTTAAAAATACGCATGAATTTTGCTTCGCGGGCCAACCGTATGTGGACATTGTTGCAAATAAATCGCTATGAAACAACAACTTGACATATTTGCACTGTCCGTGTAAGGTTGACGTACTTGTTAAACATGTTAATTAGATATATATAAAACGCTCCAATACAATAATGCGAATGGCGACAAATTAACACGTTCATTAACATGAACTGTCCGTTACAGGGGGGGGGGGAATAGACATAGTGTTGCCACCTCAAATACTTCCATATACACTTTTTTAAAAAATTAATTACACAACAGCAGGTAACGAATGTTATTTACATGCATATCTCTCAAGTACAGTTTATCCCGATTGACTCTCACAACTCTTTACTTTTTTTTTTTAAAGGAAGCAGGGGGGGGGATTCCGGTAATTAAATTCAAATTTACATGATCATTAAAAGGCAATTTACACCTTTCTAAATCACTGGTTAACCTACACTTTTTTTTTTTCCCCAAACATGAGGGGAAAGGGAGGGTGGGATTGTCTTAAAAAACCAGCATAGCCTTAACAGTTAAAATTACAATTAATTAATAATTTGCAATACAAACACTACTTGGCAAAAAACAACTACCCCCCCCCCCAAAAAAAAAAAAATAATTACGACACCCGCTTTACAATTATTTGGGGGGAGGGGGTATTTTGAAATTCGACGATGGCCCAACAAAGGTGGCCAAAATTTGCTGCACATCATTTAAAAGTCGAGAGACTAACCTCTTTTTTTAAAAAAATGCAATTGGCGCCTAATTAATCAACATGTTAGAAACCTGGCAATTAGTCGGATTTATTGTGAGCAGAAAAAAAATAATTAATGTGACCAAGAATACGCTTTTAAAACCTTTGTACCGCAATCAAATCGATTTTCCGTCTTACGATTGTGACACTACCGAGTCGTACTTTTCACCGTTAAAAGCCTAGTAAATATGCGATGAGATCATTACAAAATATTGCAGTAAACTGTCAAAAAAAATTTCAAGGCTTGGAAACATCACTTTTAAAATAATATGCAAGCAAAAAATGTGCTACCCTGAAATTTCTCTTACGATATATACTTGTTAAAAAAAAACTAAAAAAAACCTTTCCTTCCCTATGACTTCATTACAAGTGTGCATGTGCATGGCATTTTATTTAATAATTGTTTAAATATTTAATGTGTCAACTATGACACTACTCATCTCATGAATTTCATGTGGAAGCATAAAACAGGTTTGGATCTGGGGATGGGGGTAGGTTTCGAGTACTACATATACATAACAATGAACGTTTTCCGATCATTGAGAGACTTTTGTGAAGAAGTTTTAAAGGGAGAAGGTTTATATTTAAAAAAATTTAAACGGCATTAATTAATGGTCACTGTCAAATGCATTGTTTTTTGTCACTTTTTTTCTTCTTTTTAAACACGTTATTTTTACATCTGTGAAAATTGTGCGTTGCTCCGAGACAATTGTTTTTTAAAATTACGTCTATGAAATCGGATTTATTGGGGGGGAGGGGAGGGAGAAAAATTGCAGCATTTATTTTAAAATATTGCACTTAAAAAAAAACAACAACACATGCATGCATTTTTTAACTACCTCACCTAATCTGTGTTTCGATTTCTTTATTTAAAAAAAATTGGCCTATTTTTGCAGTTGCTGTTGAACAATTTTTGGGAACAATTTTATGTACGATTGTACGTCCTATCAACTAATATTGTGAAGCCTTCGAAACAAAATGTGGTCAACGATTAAAATTGAAGTACTTGCTAGTTAAGTAACAAATTGTGAAATTAACCGAAACGGAAGTCGAGGCGCACACTTTTTCGTACAAGGAAAAAAATTGCATTCGTTTCCAGGAATTTGTTGCAATTTGCGTGTAATATTCATATTGACAGAAATGCAAAAATTACATCAAATTGTTGCAATGGAAAAAAAAATTGGCTTCGAGTTCCGTTTCCGAGTGATAACAAATAAGAAGAGCACCATTCAACAGCACCGCCATTCGGTCGTTACTTAAAAAAAAAAAATTCCTCGGATTTTGTATCGACAATGGGAGTAAGGTCTCAAATATCTTTGGCACAATATCGCTCCCGCAAAAAAACATTTTCCGGATGTTCAGTTGCGACTCTTTTTTTTTCTTCCATAAATGTGACATTATCAGGAGTGGAATAGTGGGCATGAGGAATCGACAAAGGAAATTTTTAAAAACTTCCGATGGATACGACAATTATCACTACGAAAAAAAATACTGTGAACAGGATAACAAAGCTACATTATGTACAGCATCTTTTTTTTTCTTCCACGTCTTCTTTGCAAATATATCTAAAAAATGGGGTAGATAAAGGTGTGAGAGGGGGGGCGGCAGGGGTTCGGGAGCTGGACTTTTCGCAATTAAAAAAAAAAAAAAAAAAAAAAGATGGGGAGTGGGCAAAGATCTTTTGTGATGTCCTTTTTATATATATATATATATAGTTATATATTTCTTTAAAAAAATTTCCTCAATAACAATATTGAAACATTCACAAACAAATTTGTGATGGATAAACACCCAAATAATGCAACAAAAAAAAATCTCATATATGTATATATAATTATATTATGTTCATTATTTATATATAATAATATTTATAGATATATCCGTTTTCTTTTAAAACCGTGCTGATTTTTTTTTTAGATCCCCCGCGTATATATTTTTTCTTTAAAAGACCTTTTTTTTAAATATTTGGTGGTTAGAAATTTGAACTTTGAATCGCTTTTTAACAAGTGGATGTGTGAGGGGCTTTTGGTAAGGGTTGAGACAGATACGAGGTGAGAGAGAAAGAGAGAGACGGAGACAGAGAGAGAGAGAGAAAAAAAAATATTGTGTCACATTTTTCTTAACATGTGGTTGCTGTTGGTTGTAAACTTTTTGTAAAAAGTATCAAACTAACTCACCAACCAACCATGCCATGAACACTTTGCAGCAATAACAGATGGATTCCACTTTTTTTTTTTTTTTAAATTTGGTTGGAAATCCGGGTTTTTTATTTATTTAAATAAGTGGCGAGGGTGGGCTACCGTTTTTTGTATTTTTTTCGCAATATATTATGTGTGTGTTTTTTTTAAAATTTTATCTATGGGATGGGGGGGGTTTGTGTGACATGTCTCCAACGGCGCAGGAAAAAATTAAAAACGTGATCGATATTTAACAGGGGCGGGGAGATAAAAATAGAGAACAAGATGATGATGATTAGTGGGGGAGGGGGAAATAGAGAGATTTAAAAAATGTAAAATTTGCTGTGGATTGCATGTCTTTTTTTTTAATTATTTTTAAAACTCGGCTTTTCTTTATAGAAAATCAACAACCTCTCGTTAACTTTTTTAAAATCGGCGTTTGATTTGAAATTGACTACGCATCCTGGATGAAAAGTACTGCCATCCTAGATTTCAATCGGTCATGGCGGAAACATAAAACACGCTGCATTAGATTCTACCGAAATATTATTGCACTGCAGCATAAATATTGAACGGAACTGTATTCGCTTAAGTTCTAGGTTACAACAATGCCGCTGTATGAAACGAACCTGTTTTTTTTAAAAAAAAATTCACCTAATCGCAATTGCATGCTAAAAGTCAATAAATAACACCCTGCGGAATACACAAATTGCATTTTTTTAGCCACACTGATTCGGTAATAATAAAAACAGCAAATTAAAAAAAATCCTTTGATTTTCATTGTGTTTGTACTTAAAATATTTACGAGTTCAAATGCACTTGCGAATAAATAATGCAGGCTAGCAGTACTGTTCCAACCAGGTTCTATCGTGTAACTATTAACCTGTAGATAATCATAATCAGTATCCACTGACACCTCATGAGCTCACAAAAAATTATTATATATTTAAAAAAACCATTGGGGGTAGATATGAAACAAAAATAATTACTCCAGCACAAAGTGCGTAATGTCGATAAGTGTTGTACATTGAGTTCTACGCTCAATGACGATACGAAAAAAAATGAACGTCATTTACCACTTTCCTTCTCTTTCAAAATAAAAAAAGGATTTTTCACGTTTGATGTAACAAAAAAAAATGGGCGAAAAATTACCATTCAACCCAACAAAAACCACACATCCCAAAAGTGGGCGAGGGAGAAACAGTAACAAAGCCGCATATATGACAACGATGAAGTGTAAGGTTTGGGATGGGCAGGGAAAAGGGGCTGTGGAACTCTTGGGAGAGAGAGAGAGAGAGAGGAAAAAAAAATATTTAACACACACTAAAAACAAATAAAGTGTTGGCATGATGCAATAGTCACTACAAACGGTCTAGCCTGAAGTTGTCCTCTGTGGATGGGTCAGTGACAACCGTCATGTCTGGATCGGTGAGCATCTGGAGGCCGTCAAAGTCGATGGGATCGAGACCCTCCTTCAGACTCTCGTCCGAAGTGAAGAGGTCCGTGGCATCAAACGACCCGGAGAGCGACCCGGAGAGAGCCCCAGACAAAGCCATTGCATTGCTCACTTCTCTCACAAGCTCCGAGCCACTCGACGATGAAAAATCTGAATTTAAGAGGGTTTAGTTGTAAAGAAGGCATGTGACATATCTTGCAGATTACTACATTACAATTTGACAGCGTTACAGGCAATCACAAGTACTTAACTATCGCACTACTTATCAACTTTACTAGTGATACGCACAAAAAACTACATTACACATCAATAAATTCGGTGGCTCCATTTTCATTCGATCACATGTGAGGGGTCCATCATGTCGACCATTAACTAATGAAGTTATCCTTTTCTAAATGATCTAACAGCATGCGTTGTCCTGCTCGGCTGAACCCCATGCATGAAGACACTGATTCACTCTCTCTCGCACACTTCCCTGAGTCAAGCTAAGCCTTTTGCTACAGCCACGGATGGCTGGGTCGCCGTAACGCTGACACAACCACGGCTCTACAGAACCTGTGTGAGCTTACGTATTG
This sequence comes from Catajapyx aquilonaris, assembly GCA_000934665.2. Taxonomy (NCBI): domain Eukaryota; kingdom Metazoa; phylum Arthropoda; class Diplura; order Dicellurata; family Japygidae; genus Catajapyx; species Catajapyx aquilonaris. Next base: position 42,121 of record KZ538312.1, read on the forward strand.
TATGCTGAATGTACAAAGCATTGCTTTCAGTATGAGTAAATCTCCTACGGCATGCGACGATGCATCCCCATGCGATAACCATTCATTCCCCCACCACACACACTCCCCCAATTAATCCTCCTTCCCCCTTACAAGCGTGAATGTCGTTCCAGAGTCCGGAGGAAGCCCCGGTTGTCTGGAGCACGGCTGCCCCGGTCTCACCCGTCAGGATTATGTCTGGTATGCTCGAAGGGGTCTGCGGGGTCTGAGGAGACGGCTGCTGTTGTTGCTGTTGCTGCTGCCCACTCTGAGTCGTGGCCGTGCTGCTTGTGGTGGTGTTGCCTCCAGTGCCACCCCCGTAGAGTATGGGTGAGGGGGAGAAGTAGCCCTGGTCGGCAGCAAGGTCCGTGCCTCCCACACTCGAGGGACTCCCACCACTGCTGCCTTGGCTCACAGCTGATGAGTCATGCGGAGATGACAGGAGGGGCTGGGTTCGTCAAAAAGGGGGGGAAAAAGGAGAAAGATAAAATCACGGTGGTGAGTACCAACGAAACCCCCCAAGTTCCACAATCCCTATACATTTCATCCAGAAGCACGTGGTGTTGACCTATAAATAGAAAGTTGCAATGCCGACCAGTCCGCTGGGCTGAAGGTTAATGCTGATTAGCTCACCTAGCTATATAGAAACTAATTCACAAAACAAAAATTTTAACAAATTCACTTACCAAGCTCTTTTACATAACGTTCTGTCATCATGGGCGCAATGCATTTATATAACGTAATGATGGATTAGTTGCACCAAATAATTTATCATGTAATGCAAATCGTAGCCGTTGCCAGATAAACCTACGTGTGGCAAGTCCGTACAACAGGAATTTACTATGAACCATACAATTGCACTTTTTACACACCTAAAGTGCAGAATTAACTGACCTGAAATTAAATACGCTTAAAAGTGATCACAATGCCAAACACAATGTGTGATGATAAGTGAACAATGTGCTGAGAATAAAAATTTGGTAATATTTGAACATGAGGTGAAACATTTTTGGCAACACTTGACATGCCCTTATTACCTCCCACTTAAAAAATACGGTTGTGTGCAAAGAAATTAAATTCAGCAACTGAAACTGCTGTAAGTCATCGGGAAGTGTTGGGGGGTGAAGGATAGCATTGTTACGGAGGGGGGAAAAAAAAGTGCCGACATTCAGACTTAAAAAAAAGTTTGGGCGCCTAAAAATTTGCAGAAAGATAAATCCCCAGAGCCTCGTTATTATCACACTCTCTTTTTCTTTTGCGTATACTTTTTTTTTTCTCTCATTTTTCTTTCCTGCACATTCACCAAAAAAACCAACTATGCTTCGTTTTGAGTAAAACGTATGTATAATAGGCAAGACTATAAGAGTGGTGGTTAGTAATTAAAAAAGAGAGAGGAAGTCATTAGTCTTATAGCTGGGGCTGCACTCACCTGTGAATACTGCACATTGTGGTTGTACCGTGAGCCAAGATAATTGTTGAGGCTGGATGACACTGGGGGATTATCCGTCTGAGGGTTGGAAACAAAAGCAGAAACTATAATCTATTTGCCTGGATTTTTTTGGGGGGTTTTTGTCTTTTTTTTTTGCTGTCTCTGATTAGAAGATTTAAAAAATTAATTTGAACAAAAACAAGGTAAGGATCATAACTGCAAGGATTCAGAAGGAAAAAAAAAAAGGCGAGAAGACCACACACAAAAAAAAATGAACAGGCAGGAAGAGTAACAAAATTGCAAAGCCAAATAAATCTTTCCCATCCTGTATATTAATTCGATCGTAATTTCCTGTAACGATAGTGGCTACGGAAGAACCACTATTGCGACGTAAATGCTAGGATGATCCCTAGCCTAGATGTGGAAGCCCAGTGTTTTTTCGACATTTGTGTTGTACTCACCACTCTGAATTGCTCAAAGTGTTGCTGCAGAGCATTAGTCTGCGCCTGGGAGACATAGAACCCAGATTGGTCGGAGAAAGGGCTTTTCGGAGCTGGGCCGATCCCAGGGCTGCTCACAGGTGAGAGGGACTGCGACACAGGACTCTGAGGAGCAGAACAGCTCGTCTCTGCTGGACTCCCACTTCTGTAGCCCAGTGGACTCGTCTGGTCGATCCGCAGGTGGTGGCGACGGAAAGAACGTTCATTAGTCTCTTACATATTCCATCACAACAGTACACCAAAGCATTTAGAATACACCAAGAAGCACAACGGGATTCTAAAGCGAGAAAAGTAAAACAAAACCAACCTGCAAGCTGAGTCCCGGAGAGCCAACCGGGGTGGGCCTGAGCTGAGGTAAGGTTGGGTTGCGATACGAGGAGGGACCCATCTAGATATGAGGCGGAGGGGGTCAACATGTACTACTGTACTACAAATTTTCATGCTTCTCTTTTTTTTTTTACACTGAGACAAAACACCCAATCTACCTACAACGGGTGACATATTCAAGCATTTAGAAGCCAGAGTCCACACAGAGATTGTGCTCCACCATGCGAAGAGCTTCAATTACGGTTTCAGCCAGAGCCTAAATATGAGTGAATGAAATGGTAAAGCTGTTGTGTGTATGTGTGTGTACAGGTCTTCAATAAGCTCTGTGGACGGAAATGGGAGTTTTTTTTTACTGTAACTGTGGGGACATCCTCTAATTCGTGGGGACATTTTGGTCCCCACAGTTTAACCGGTGGGGCGTCCTCCAATTCGTGGGGACATTTGTCCCCACAGTTTAACCTGTGGGGCATCCTCCAATTCGTGGGGACATTTTGGTCCCCCACTTTAAACTGTGGGGACATCCACCAAATTGGGGGGACAATTTGGTCCCCAGTTTAAACTGTGGGGCGTCCTCCAATTCGTGGGGACATTTTGGTCCCCAATTGAACCTGTGGGGACATCCTCCAATTCGTGATGACATTTTGGTCCCCACAGTTTAACCTGTGGGGGCATCCTCCAATTCGTGGGGACAATTTGGTGCCCAGTTTAAACTGTGGGGACATTCTCCTATTCGTGGGGACATTTTGGTCCCCAGTTTAACCTGTGGGGACATCCTCCAATTCGTGGGGACAATTTGGTCCCCACAGTTACACCTGTGGGGACATCCTCCAATTTGTGGGGACATTTTGGTCCCCCCAGTTTAACCTGTGGGGACATCCTCCGATTAGTGGGAACATTTTGATCCCCACAGTTTAAACTGGGGGGACCAAAATGTCCCCACAAATTGGATGTCCCCACAGGTGTAACTGTGGGGACCAAATTGTTTAACCTGTTTACCAGTTACCTGTTACCTGTTAACCAGTTTAACCTGTGGGGACATCCTCCGATTAGTGGGAACATTTTGGTCCCCACAGTTTAAACTGGGGGGACGTCCTCCAATTCGTGGGGACAATTTGGTCCCCACAGTTACACCTGCGTGGACATCCTCCAATTTGTGGGGACAATTTGGTCCCCACAGTCTAAACTGTGGGGAACCAATTGGGGATTCAATTGCTGCATTTTACGACTTGCTAAATGTACTTTCAACAATGATTAACGCTGTGTGGACACTGGCATATGAACAAACTACGGTACATTGAAGTGCTTGGTAGTGGCACAAAGCTACCTAACACACCATGGATTTACAAAATGTGAAGAAATGCGAACTCACAGAGTTGATTCCTTGCGAATTTGGCATCATGGAAGAGGAGGGGCTCCCTCCCCCTACTCCGCTCCCGTTTGTCCCTTGCTGCTGCTGGACGTAGCTGAGGAGAGGCCTCTGCTGCTGGACACCGAACCCCTCCAACTGGAGACCAGATGTGTCCACCGCCACACCCTGACGCAGCAAGTGTAAAAATTAATCAAGAGCATAAAACAGGTCGAAACAGCCTTCAGTTTCAAACTTGCCTTGGAACCCAGGTGGGCTACGTAAATCAATTGTTTCTGTCCATAGTTAATTGTTATACGTTCCAGTCATGTTAAGTACAGGTGACTTTAAAACTTGAAAGCAGTGACGTCTCATTGCATAAGACAGTGATGTATTCAGGACAATATAAATTACCAAAGCCGTCGTTGCTTCCAAGCAGATGCAAAAACTTCCCGAGTTCCAATCGGCACAAAAAAAATAAGCAACTTTTGTATGACAAAGGGTATGGTGACAATTAAAAAAACATGACAATGCAGAATGATGATTAAAAAGGTTCAAAGAAGCCCACAAGTCCACAATCCAAAATGCTGCAGCCGAGCACAAATACAAATGCAACATACCCATCCATAAAAAAACAATTAACTGAAACACAAGAATATCTTTTTAATTCTCTCTTTTTCCACACACACTTACCAGAGTTGGAGGGGGTTATTGTCGGAATTTGGTAAAGATTTCAAGGATTTTTTTAAAAAAATCAGGAGGGATAAAAAATCAGAATTTAGGGAACGAAAAATATTTTTTAAAAAAAGATCCACCTTCGTACTGAATATAACCTGAATATTTTTTTTTTTAAATAAAAAAATGATAAACGACCCAATTTTGTTCTGTTGGATTCAGGGAAAGGAAAAAATTAACTAACCTTGCAGGTATGAAGGAACCTGGAGTTAACTACGGGAGGAGGCACTGAAAGGTGATTCTGTAAAACGAAAAAACATAGGGGGAAAGATGCAAAAAAAACAAACCACATGAAAGTGCACTAGAATTAACGGGAAAAAAACGATAATAAACATAATACAAACTAAAAATTAAAACACGAACAATCGACAGCATTAAAAAAAACAACACCTAATCATAACACTTAATGCATTATGAGTAAAGCAAGCACATATTTAAAAAACATTCCTTGTATTTTATATTCATGCAAACCACTTTAAAAAAAAGTGCAAAAAACCATCACCAAACGGGTAAGTTGGTGACAATATTAATTTCACAAGCACAAGTTTTTATGATATGGCAATACGTTCACTTTCCATTCGTGCGTTGAAGTCGTACATCATATTTTTTTAAATACTAATAATGCAATTTGCAAGGTGCAGAATTTTTTCCCTCGCTTCTTCGTACGCAACTGACACTAAGGAAAGATGTCGCAGGATTACTTTCCATTATACAGCATTGAATAGGTGCATCAGTCTCACTATTCTGAACCGCTAAATTACTTTTGTCACATTTTTATACGCAGGAGACATGTACTAAAAAAAGGAGCAACGTGTTTCAAATGAACTGGTGTGTTCAACCAATTGTGAAATTACGGAACAATTAAAATTCAAAACACACAGGGTTGTGCACTGCCCAAGAGAGCGGAAGATGGAGAAGGTACGCATTGTTTACTCCAACAACCGGTTTAAACTGCTGTGGCCAATGCCTAGTTCTTGGAATTAAAAAATTTGCGACTTCTCTAACTTCCATCTTGTTAAGTCCGGGTTGTGCGTCCTCCAAATTCCCATCCGGGAAAGAGCCAGATTCTTCGTTGGAGTCTGTAACAATCTTTGACGACTCTTTTCCAGCTGTGAAAGGATCAGTTTTGCAGTGTTCCGCAATAATCTTTTTAAATTGGAAGTTGTCGCTCATTATATGAAAACGTGAAACTCAGTTGTTAAATAATAATATCCGACCCCCTGAACTGTGAAAACCTGGGCTTAACAGTTGAGTATTTTGAGGAACAACTTCCAATACAAATTATTGCGGAACACTGCAAAAATCAATCCTTTTCCTGGAGGCAGTGCAACCGGACCTTACAGTTCGGGCTTTTGCACCACCGTGTATACTCATGCAATCCGAGAAAACGGATGAACTAAAGAAATAATCTTTAACTAAATAATGGAGGTAATGGGGGGATGGATGGATTGGAAACGCAAAAATAACACAAAACTTACGGTGGACTGCGACATTGGGACCAGATTCTGCAGGTGGTGTTGGTGTTGGAAGCGCCGTCGGCCTGAGGAAGGGGAATTAATGGATGGCGGAGAGTGTGGGGAATGGGGAGAATGGGGGTGGGCCAAGGGCGAGGGCGGATGCGGAGAGTGCGGGTGCGGAGAGTGCGGGTGCGGAGAGTGCGGGTGTGGCGAGTGGGGGCCTCCCATGCCGTGGGGAGAGTGGGGTGAGGTAGAGAGAGGCGAATGGGGAGATCCCATCGGAGAGTGAGGGAGCGGAAGCGGAGATGAAGACGGAGGGCGGTGTGGCATCATGGGAGGAGGAGGGGTGGTGGAGGGGTAGCCTCCTCCACCCCCACTTCCAGGACCACCCCCTGGGATGGGGGAGATTGAGGACGGGGACAAGGTGGAAGGACTGGCACCTTGGGAACTCTGGAAGTATACAGAGAATACGTCTCGGAAATGCTCTCTCTCTCTAACCCATACCGGGCGTTTCTGAAGAAAGTTCGGAGGCGTTCAAATCATTTCCTGGAAATCCACTGCCACTTTAGCTAGTCTTACAGGGATTCAAATGAAAATCAAATACTGTGCGCCACAAGACAGAACGGCAACAGTTTGTTGAGAATATTTTGGATTATTTTATGCAACAATGTGTCAATCCACAAAAAATGAACGTGTACGCCAAGGATCGTTCTTCATTCAGTTAACATCAATCTGGCGAAATATGACCGAAAAGGACACGGAATATTCAAATCCCTTTTTTTTTCTTCTTCAAAACTGTTCTCATGTGCGTTGACTCATTATTGCGCGACACTGTCCATTTTAGCAAAGATAACTGTCATTAAAACAGTGAGTAAGCGGCGTGCTACACCAGTGTGAAATATTATTTTTAGAACCTGCTTTTTCCCACTGGTCTGCACATGCTAGAAAGGGCCGAAGATAAAATGCACGACAGTGGCGACGGAACAAAATTTGCAGGAAATAATCTGAAGACCCGCATGCGGACGAACTTCATTCACAAACACCGGATTCTGTCCGGGTTGTATAACAAGCACAAATGCATGTATGCCTGTGTATGCCTTGATAAGGGGCAAAATTCTTCCAATTTTTAGCAGATGTTATGCTATTATGTGCATTAAAAAATTTACTTGCATGGCCAAATTTCGATGTTTATAAATTAAGAAAGTTTGTCCGTATGTCCCGGGCCTATCTAACACACTTTCGGACTACTGAGAGTCCTGACATTTATCACGCTGATGGCTCATTGAGTTGCTGATCGAGGGAAAAGTTCGGAACCCGCACTTTGTCAATTATAAGCATTCGGCCCCTTCGCAAGGCGTGCCAGATAACTGAAGAACTGGACACACAGGCATAACTACGCTCTGGTCGACAATGCTTCTGGGGTGAAAAAGTCGGTTCCCAAGGTCTGCCAAGGTAGGCAATTAAATTTAATTACAGTGCGCTTGGGCGTGTAATAAAATGAGAGGGGGGGAGCGGGGGGATGTCCCACTTGTTTCGGAAGATTCTAGATTCTCGGGTGCATCCATACAGATTTCTCTCCCACATAATAAAAAGAGGCATGATTACTCACTGTACTATAGGGCGAACTGCTATGATCTTCCGCGTCGATCGGCGTCTGAAGCGGTGGTGGGAAGTGGAAGGTGGTCAGGTCAGGTAGCGAGCCAGTGTTGTTGCTTATGGGGATCTGGATGGTGCCCGGCTCTTGCTGGGATGGGAACACACTGAAAGAACAGATAAAAATTACTATCCAACTCTCAACACGCTGCGTTCCAAGCATGTTCTAACAAAATTAATCAATCATATTCGCTTTGACTGTGACCCATTATTCAAAATAAATTATGCAGTTGACTCGGGATATAACAGACTCGAAAGCCCGCCAGAAGGGCCTGTGTATTTTTACTGCTGATGTAACAGAGTCATTTTCACTTCATCTCGGGTATAACCGACCGTTTCTGGGCCTCTCGGCAGGAAAATGTGCTGTTATTAATTATTCAACTTCCCTTTCCCACTCGCATTCTTACCTGCCTTCTGTCCACTAACTTAAATACTCACTTGATTCCTGGTACCCTTGGCACATCACAGCACGACTTCGGCCTTCCTTCCTGAAGACCAGCAATCTGCCTCTTTGATGCATCCAGGCTGTCTGGAAGAGCCAGGGCTCCCTGGTGTCCATCCAGAACTTAAAAAAACGAAAGCACTTGATTAGATTATGCAATTGTTTAAATTATTTTTCGGACCTGCGCGCTATAAGGAAGCGATTTATGATACCCAACTGTCGAGCGTAAGAACTGCGTCAGTATTGTACCTTGTTGAAGTGTCCCCCTCCTCGGTGGCGTGGGGGAACCTGAGTTGTGCAGGGTTGGCTCAGGAGGTCCCTGCGCATTCTGGTGTAGGGCTGAGTCTGAGTTGGCTCTCCTCCAGTTTGTGTCCGGTGGAGGTGACAGGTAGGCCCCGTACCTGTCCGCCCCGTACGGGGAAGTGTCCAGTCGTTGGCGCGCACGTACAGGCCCACCACCCCTCCCTCTGTCTCTCGGGAACATCATTTGGGGTGAGGTCGACTGCGGAGAAACGGAGGGAGGGTCTCCTCTCACCCCACCGCTCATTCCCATCCCCATGTCGCCTCCTCCCATGCTGCCCATCCCACTGTTTCCTCCACCACCCATGCCACCACCCATGCTTTCCGCCGCAGCAATCTCCTCCATGGTGGGAGGCTGGAGAAAAAAAGCAACGAAACATCAGTATCGCAGGTAAAACCAAGCCTTCACCATATCTAGTCGAACCATTCACACTTTTAACCTACATTTTCGGTTCCTTCTGAAAATACTAAATGCAACAATGACATTAAAAAAAAAAATTATACACAAAAAAGTATCACTGTATCACCATGCAAAATGAGTCACTGTGCGGCTAATGAAGCAGCCTGAGATGTTCATGTCTGCGATGATGCTCACAGAGCATGATATATCTCGTGAAATTACTTCAACTGCGAACAAAAATTTAATAACTTAAGTGTAGGAATGGGATCGGAGGTCAATATGCGACAAAATAAGTCCAAATGATTTCGAAAAACTAAAATCTGAAGCAACGGCTTGCCTGCAATTGTATTAGAACTACTCGCAAGTGTTATGGCTTTTTTTTTCTTTGGAGTTATTGGCTCCAGAAAAAGAAAGGTGCTTATAAAAACCTGCTCAGGTTACTTCTTGCATTACATTTTTACAGCACAAACTCTCTGTATGTCACACGCTATGCATATGCAGGTGTGGAAAAATTGCACAGTAATGAACCTCATGTAAACAGTGTTACATAACAATAACCGTAACATACAATTTCACAAAACATTTGCGTCCTTGAAAATGCTCTTCGTTTAATGAACAGGCGAATATTTTAGATAATAATTTATCATGGTCAGTTTTCAGTTCTACGAAATCTGTGCATTTGAATCGTATGAACTTTGCGACGTTGTATACAAATTTGCATTATTTTCTAGTTAACTTGCATCGTTCGCCAACTATTCCTTGCGTACGGAAATGTCATGGTTGCTGTTTTTGTTATTCTACAGACTAATCTTATTTCTGCAAAAAAAAAGCGTTCGCTGCACAAGGTATATAAGGCAGGCTATTTTTAGCCTCTCAAAAGAATTAATACCCAACTGATCATGAAGCCCTACACAATCCCTCTTTTGTCGCAAATACTCTGAGTGGGAAAAAAAAGGTCTCCCTTTTGTATACCAGGATTAGCAGCAAAGCCTACTCTCATATTGTGGACATGGGACTTTTTTCCACGCACGGATACAAAATGTACGTTAAAACAAAATAATACTTATTTCTAAAAATGTCCGCACCAATCGCACGTTTAGCACCTTTCACACGAAAATAACGGCAGGTTTTAGCAAACAACATTTAATTAATATCAGGCGCTTCTTACGATGCAAAGTTGATGTACTTAGGGAATAATACAACTTCATATGTTGTAGGTCACACAATACGTTGAACATCATTCCCAATTGTGTCATAACAAGCCATACAAACATGACAATATTGGTTACATAACAGGCCAAACATATAAAAAAACAACATTGCGGTAAAGGTGGAGGGGAAAAAATGAGTTACATTCATGCCTGACAGAACGAGATGAAGGTTAAACCTACTTCCACGTCGCATTGTTATTATCACTATGTGTGCGCATGAACGCAAAATTTGGTGGAGAAAGCAGTGCAAAAATCTTCATGCAGTTTTTTTTTTTCTAAGCATGTTGTGCGAATAATCATTACAACATGCTCTCGAATCACAAATCACAATACAGCACACTTCCTGCTTCCCTTCGAATTATTAAAAAAAAAAGTCATGCCCTATAATCGCATCCATTTATGGTTTCCGACACAATGTATATGGTGCGGCAAGCTTTTAATCGCAACCATTGACTTTTCAGTATCTTAAATTTAGAGTGTATTTCCATAAATAGGCAAGCGCAAAAAAAAAAAAATCTGCGTTAACCTTGAGCATATCTTTTTCTCTGTATGCCGTAAGTGTAGCCACGAACGGGGAGGAGCGAAAAATCCCTGCAGATCCTCTCAACCATGAGCCACCTTTTGCACGGTCGCAATCTTTTCTTTTTACCAAACACCGAGTGAACGTCGAAGCGAGACAGACACCTGATGGTCTGGTTAGTAAAGGGCACCAAAAGGGGTTGCACAACTAAGAAGTGGGCAAGCAAAAAAAAAAAACAGGAATGGCAAGGCAAAGGGAGGCGGAATATCACTAAAGCCCACCCCAAGGCCAACTATTTTTTACGCAGAGACTCCTCACTTATTCTCCATATCCTAAATATCGCTGGCTCATTGCAAAAATTGTGAATTTTACAGGATAATAATGACTACGCAATTTCCTTTCGCTGGGTACCAGTTGGGGCAAAACCAGCCGTGTAATGCAGGAAGTTCAAAGACCTTCAAGTATTTACTGGCTGTTATTTGGCAGGCGAAAAAATTGATAAGCCGCATGAAATCTCCCTCTGAAACAGCCAGGGAATCCCCCTGGCAAACCTGTGGCCATGGAAGACCTGCTTAGTTAGCTCCAGGCAAAACTGGCCACTTGTATTTTTTTGCAGCATAGTCCAGCTAACTGGTTCTCTACTTGACCCTCAGACGTAACAAACAAAGCTGAAACACAGTGGATAAAAATGCCAACCTTCAAATGAATGAGCAGGTGCAACATGGACATGACTTATTAATTTGCACGTAAATACTAAAAACCGCAGCGACAAGGTGACACTTCACATCTTCTTGTTACAGGCTACAAATTGATATGTTGCCAACAGTGCGTACATGTAGCTTTGCATAATGTTGCGAACTACAATTCTCAGAAGGGGGGGCAGGCGGGTGGGAGAATACTCGTGTTGTTGGGGGGCTAATGACTACCTCGAGACGACTCATCAGGCATTGCAAAATATGCCTTTTACTTGCCCTCCACTCGTTCAGATTTTTTTTCCTGCATAACAGCTATCCGCAGCTCCGAGAATATCGGCAAAAAAAAAATCCTGCTGTTCCCCATGGCAATAGACAAAATAAAAAGGTAAACACTTTTACCCTTGCAAGCCCATGCAGTTGATATTTCGCATGCAAAGCACAGAGTCATGCAACAACAAAAAGCCAAGCCAAACAGCATTTCTTGGCACCATGCAGCATCCAGCTCCTTTGTTTTGATCGCTTTTTTTTTCTTCCCCCCCTCCCTTTCCTTTTCTAGCTAAACACCTCGGCTTCTTTTTTTTTTTTGCATTAAGTTTTTACCTTGCGGTCAATGGAATTAGTGGCAATCTGGTTGACATTGGGAAGAGAACCTCCTCGGTAAGAGCCCAGGTTCTGGGAGATGTGCAGGTGATGCTTGTTAACCGTGTTCACGGGGCTCACCTCCTTCACCTGCAAGAGCATGCCAGGGGTTTTTTCCAAAGCTCCAAAAAACACACACCCATCACCAGATACAAAACCAAATTCAAAGAAGAAGAAAAAAACGGCAGAACACCAAGAGACAAGAAGAAGAAAGCTCCCAATTTTTATCGATTTCAAAGAAACGCAGGTTAAACCACAGCATGATCTGATAATTGCAAAGAATGTCGACTACGGCTGGAAATTTTTTTGTTAGCTGATTAGATGAAAGAAGAAGCGAAAAACAACCTGAGTCGTGATGCAGTTTAAACCGCATTTCACAGTAATTAATAATTATTTTTTAAAAAAATCTTAGATCTAGATCTAAACTGATATTCCCGTAAAATCCGTAGGCAAGGAAAGAAGCAATACGTCCTTTAAAAAAAAAAAGTAATACACTGTTATAAACCTCTGCCACATAACAATCCGCACATAAAAGGTGTAAAATGAAGACTGTAAATCAATATCTGATTTCATTACGGCTGAGTGCCCTGAGAAGGTAAAGCAGCTTAGGAAGCAGCTCGTAAATGGCTGCTTATCATGACAAACGGCTAAGAACATCAACAAATATAATAAGCCCACTACAAGCTAAATGATACGGACTTCAGCAGAAGCTTGTCCGTCAATAAAAGGATTTTAGTTCGGCACAAAATCGCATTATTTTCCAGAATAAAAATTGCACTAATAGGCGCTATTGTTATGAAAATATTATTTTTTTAAAAATGTGGTTAACTCCGACTGGTGTACATTATTGTTGATTGGAAAAGGACACACAGCTTACGGGTTAGCCACTTCATATCGCATTCACATCATGCCATAAGCAAAAGTAATGTACGGCTCCTAAATATATTTAAAAAAAATATAAATTTCATTCGAATACAGAAGGAGTAAAAGCGTGCCCTACATACCCATTTATGTGCTCATACTTTGCGAGCAGCGTAAACATTGCGTAAGCACAGTACAAAGATAAGCAAGAATTTAGCTTGTTTGCAAGTTCCATTGACGGAATGTCAACAGGCGTGAAGGCTGTTTCTCATCATAATCCGTGTAACGATCAGCACCAATTAAAAAAAAAATACATGCAATTACATGGGTTTTTAATTATTCTCAGATGCATATGTCTCATGAGTCATGCACATATTTATATAAAATATTTTTATTAATACCGCCTCTCCATTCAAAAACTGACATGCCATTTGCATAAATGCATTTCATGCCATAAATCTTTTTGTACACACAACAAAAATTATGCTGCTCCTAATCGCCACACAAGCAAATGCATGGCATCGCAACAATTATTGTAGTGCAGCGTCTGACAGTAGATAAGATTTAAAAAAAAAAAATTATCAAGCAGCCGGGGATGTACCTTATTTCTCCACTCGCAACAGGTTCAAAAGCCAAACGCTCATGTACGTACTCGTAAAATCTATTTTAAAAATAATAATAATTAAACGATGCCACTTACAACCGAGATTTCGGTGATAAATTTCCTATCATAATGCGGCGATTCGTTAACATAAAAATCATGCTAGGTACTTGATCATGCACTTTCACCCCTTAAATCTTATCATAATTTGACCATTCCTCTCACACAACATCATAATCTGCAAAGTGTAACCTTTGCCAACTACAGCCACCTCCACTTCAACGGCCAGACAGGATGTTACCAGTAGGTGACCATCCCGAGATATGGAAACACGGGAAAGTAAATCTAGTTCGGTCAATAAAATCACGTAATGTGACGAGAAATAATTGAGCGCATTTCAAGGTTACCGGATTGCCGGTTACAGGCGCAGGGGTTAATTACTCGTGTTATCACGTCCTATATTCACATGTAATCGGGAAGAGGGCTTCCCCCCGGTGATGCCTAATGGATAATGATTATTCCCAAGTATTCATAAGCAGGTGTACACTTGAAAGCGACTCAACACCTCAGGCATGCAGAGACACGACTCACATAATTACAAAATTATTGTATTTATTATTGCGGTTTTATAGCAGAATTTTCAACAATGCGTCAGCAACAGATGCGGACAGTTATGTCAAATTCTCTCGGATGGAATCTGCCTAGTCATTAACGGTTCTCAACTTGCGGCTGACGTGTGTCTATCAAATTCCAGATTCATGCCGCATCGTCTAATACATATCAGTAACATCATCTCTGCATGACTTGACTGCCCTCCGAACCTTCACTGACGTACAGAATGGAAATAGTTGTCGACCAATGCAAAATTGCAATCGCTTCGGAAAGGCAATTACGGCCATCCAACGGTACGCCACAATTAATGTCAAATTGTCAGCTGCACATTTTATGCATTACGATATTATTATTGAACATTTTATTGAACGGCTGGCTCGGTTTAAAAAAAAAAAATGTGCTGATGAAATGGTACGCAACTACTTGTTGCTTTGCATAGTTCGGCTGCATGACTTTTAAATGAACTTCTCTGACCCTTTACATTCACGTAGCCTCATTAGTGTCAAAATCGCTTCTCCTCCGCAAAAAAATGCATCCTAGAAATTCCTGTATCTGTAATATCCGTGTCTGTGATATGAAATTAGCATTGACATGCTCTGGAGCGTTAAACCAGAAGGAATTTAATATGTGCATGTTTCAAGTCTTAACCCGGATGAATATATGGATTGTAGTCGCCTGCTATTACTTGTCGAATTGCCCGCAAGTGGTGAATGGGTACAGAAATAATAATGTGCAATATAAATATCAAACTCCAACCCGTAGTAATAATTGTAAACACGGCTGGGGTACGAAACGTGACTATTGTTATGTTAATCCGAATATGATGCAGCTGTCAGAAGTGGTCGTGAATGCAACAGCGTGAAACCTAGCCCATTTCAACCGTAAGACAATGTCATTGAATACCATTACTGGCGCCGGTAATATTTACGATATCAGACAACAATGCTGCCGTAAACTACCTTCAATTTGTTGCCGCACCTACTATGTCCCACCCTACAAATATCACTACCGTCAATAATTTCATCACATGCGACAGCTGCAACAAGCAGAGAGGTGAGTGACCACTCAAACTGCCAGATTCTCGTAAGCAAAACACCTTCAAACAAATCGAGGTATGCAGCATGCACACACTTAAGAAGTACAACTTTCAATAGGTCCATCACACTAACTGCATGTGTCGGTATACAAGTGCAACATTAAATGTCGTTACCAAATGTGCACAGTACATCACATGAAATACGCTGCATGTGTTGGTACAAGTACACATGCACCGTACACTACACTGCATGTTACGAGTGTCACATGTAATGTACATGCGTTATGTAGCTACAAGTGCATAACATGTAATTATCATTACAAGCGTGTATGAGTACATCACACTGTGTCGCTACAAGTGCGTACAGGCATGTAGTTAAAAGTGCATACCAGCGAATGAGTATGCCACATGTAACGTACAAGTGCGTACCGCTGCGTCACATAGCTACAAACCACATGTAACACACACATGTAATGTACGAGTACGCCGCATGTGTAACGTCGCTACCAGTACGTACCAGTATGCACAATATAACATACATTATGCTGCATGTGTACGAGCATGTCACATGTACACTATGCTGTGTGTTACAAGTATGTCACATGTAACGTACACTACTCTGCATGTACTACAAGTGCGTACCGCTGTCACATATAACACACACATCTAACGTAGCTACAAGTGCACACAATTACGCTGCATGTACCAGTATGCACCATGTAACATACATTACGCTGAATGTAACGTACATTACGCTGAATGTAACGTACATTACGCTGAATGTAACGTACATTACGCTGAATGCAACGTACACACGTACCACTATGCAACGTACATTACGCTGAATGCAACGTAAACACGTACCACTATGCAACGTACATTACGCTGAATGTAACGTAAACACGTACCACTATGCAACGTACATTACGCTGAATGTAACGTACATTACGCTGAATGCAACGTACATTACGCTGAATGTAATGTACACATGTACCACTATGTAACGTACATTATGCTGAATGCAATGTACACACGTACCACTATGTAACGTACATTACGCTGAATGTAACGTACATTACGCTGAATGTAACGTACATTACGCTGAATGCAATGTACACACGTACCACTATGTAACGTACATTACGCTGAATGCAACGTACACACATACCACTATGTAAGGTACATTACGCTGAATGCAACGTACACACGCACCACTATGTAACGTACATTACGCTGCATGTACATGCGTACCACTGTGCAACGTAGCTACGAGTGCGTACCAGTACATCGCACGTACCATAATGCGGTGCCACATGCACTGTACACTGTGTGCGTTCCATGATGCGTACCAATGTTGTGCTCATGCCAACCATCCCCTTTTCCCAAAAACAATCCTTCCTTCCTCACCCTGCTGGTGGCGTCCGAGACCTCCCGCATGATCTGCTCGAACGCCGCCGTCTCCTCCGCCTGCTTCTGGTTGTGCAGCGCGATCTTCTCGCTGAACTTCCGAGGCGTCGCCATTCTCTCTCCCGAAACACACAAACACTCTGCTGCACAATCACTTTTTCTTCATATACATTTAAAAAAAGAAGAAGAAGTGTTCCGTCGTCGTCGTCCCCCCCACTTCTTCTCAGCTCCTTTTCTTACACCGAGCCCCCGCCATCAAGGGGGGTCTGTGTAGCTACACACTGTGGAATTATTTGTTGCACTTTTTAGCTAGTGTTGTAATAAGGGAGGGGGGATCGTGTCTAGGGCAGCAGGACAGGTGATGGAGGCAGGAGGTGGGGGAGCACCACTGTTGTGCAGCGGGCGGAGGATGGAACGCAAATGGATGTTCCAAAATGGCCGATTAGCTGCTGGGGACCAATCAGATCGGGGGTGTGTGTCTTCAGAGATGCGCTTCGTGCAGCGTCCGGAAGGGGCGCGGGTACGCACCCCGGGGTTCTAAAAAAAAAGTTCTAAGAAAAACGCCCCGAAGAACACACAACAGAACACTTTTTTTAAAAAAAATCCGAATCCGGTCACCAAGTTCAAATTGAGCGCGCTTATTATTAGTCTGGTTCATCCACAATCGCATAGCTGCTGCTAAGTCGAAATCCAAGATGGCGGCCTGCAGAGTCCTGCTGTTGAATCGCTGCCTTCCTTTTCGAACGTGTTTGGCCCCGGGGTTGGCCCCGGGGTGGTGGCCCGGGGGCAGAAGGTACGTGCATGATGAGCAGCCCAAGAGGAGGACGCTGCCGGCGATGATGGAGTTTCCGGAGGTGCTGTGGCCCAGCTTCATTAACAGCGTGCGGAACTGGGTGCTGGCCACTTTCATCATCAGGCCTTACTTCGACAGGGATTTCAGCGTGTCTGAGTTCGTCAGGGGAGCTAAACATGTGAGGGGAAATGGGCATTGGCATCAGGAAAAGGGGTTGAACATGCAGCTGTACCGAGGGGTAAATCACTCGGCAGTTGAGCGTACAACGGACTTGTAAAGAGCCCGACTTGGCCGGACATGGTCGGACTTGTCGGACTTGGGACGGACTTGTCGGGCTTGGGACGGGCTTGTCGGGCTTGGGACAGACTTGTCGGACTTGTCCCCGGACTTGGTCGGACTTGGGCCGGACTTGGGCCGGACTTGAGCCGGACTTGGGCCGGACTTGTCGGACTTGAGCCCGGACTTGGTCGGACTTGGGCCGGACTTGGTCGGACTTGGGCCGGACTTGGTCGGACTTGGGCCGGACTTGGTTGGACTTGGGCCGGACTTGTCGGACTTGAGCCCGGACTTGGTCGGACTTGGCGCCAATCGTACAACGGACTTGACGAGTGATTTACCCCTTGAGCTGTACACTGTAAACTGCAAGCCATTAAAAGAACATTACCAATGAATCGCCCATGGAGCACCTTTTAGTTCAACAAAATAGCATTCAGTGGGACACTAGCGATGCTCTTTTAATGGTTTGCAGGTGTATACATAAGCATTTGTGTTGCGTGTGGCGTACTGGTACGCACCTGAAGCGACAAATGTAGAATAATGTTAACACGTAGCGACGTACGTAGCCTGTACGTTACATGTGACAGCAATTAAAATTATTAATAATATTGCATTGTTCTCTAGGCGCTGGTGTACGTATCGGAGCGATTGGCTGAAGGCGACTTTGCGTCGTTGGAAGGACGGGTTGAATCCACTGCGCTACGGCAGGTCAAATCTGCAGTCTCCACCTTCTCGATGCAGCAGCGGCAGTCCCTGTCAGTCCGGATTGAGGATGTATACTTCGCTTTCCCATACCAAATTGGGGTCATATTCGACGAGCAGCGACCACAGGAACAGCAGAGATACGTCGAGATTACAATGTGCTACCATGTGTTCAGAGGACTTGGCGAGATGAGGAAGCGGGGAGACCAGCCGTCCGCCTACCTTCTTGGGGACGTATCGGCCGGACGGAGGGGAGGCGACGATGATCAGGAGGATCTGGAGAAGGCGAAGGAGCGGATCATGGTCTGCAACTACAGGTTCATCCGGGAGTTCACCAAAGGAGTGCAGGGAGATTGGTTGATTAATGTGGTGTCGCATTTTAAGCCAAACGAGGTCTTTGCTTGATTTCGGTACTGATTTTGGTAGGGATTTGAAGCCTGATTGTAACGGGCATGATTGGATAGCTTGGCCGCAAATGTTGCCAAAAATATATATGCGTTTTAACTGGGAGGTTGCAACAAAACAGTGTTCAAAGTGGATTTTGGACAACCATGCATTGTACGTCTTACATGTAAAGGGCATGTGACGATTGCAATGGCAGTAGCATATAGTGGACATGTTGATCGCATCTTCACAATTTGGCAAATGGCCATGCCTCATTAAGAGCAGCTTTTCTTGCAATTCTTTCTCGTCATGATAAATACACGTAGTTACAAACCAAACAGATTTTTACGCCTTGTGCATGACCACAATCGTACGCTATGAATATTTTAATGTACAAAATGTCTTTCTGGCCGCTACGTTTATCTTATGCTAGTCCTCCTCCTGTCCTGGTAGTCAAATGCTATCTGGTTCATCTCCGTAAATTTTATAATTGCCAAAATCCACTTCTGGCAATGTTTGTTTCTGTCAAATGAACAAGGGTGTACGTACCATTGTGAATATTGTAACTATAGGATAATAAATATGCTTTCTTGTACTGTGTTTTATGGAATAATTTGGACTCATCTGAAATACTCTTTGCAACTAAATACATGACATTAAACTTATAAATTTATTATATTTATTTCATATGTATCAATATTGTATTGATTTATTTCATATGTATGAATATTTACTGTATTGATTTATTTCATATTAATATTTATTAACCATTAAGTAGCGATTTATCAATTTATTTAATAATAATTGTGTAGTTATTAATTTGTTTAATATTCATTACGTATACAGTAGTTGTTTTACAATAATAACATTAATTGCATATGGTAGTTCTATTAATATTCATTACATTCCTGATTTACTTTTATCAATATTAAAATGCTATTTATTGAGAATAAATGCTCTTTATTATTTCCTTAGATGTATATTATTTGAGTTACAATTTTCATATTCATTTTACGTGTATTTTATTCGCTAAAATTTATTTTGTTATATTAATTTAAATTTGCATTTAATATTTACGTTATGTTTATATTTGCATTTAATATTTACGTTATATTAATTTATATTTGCATTTAGTATTTATGTTATGTTTATATTATGGATTTAATATTTATTTCACATTTATTTTATCGCTGAATATTCACTAAAATTAGTGACTTATATTAAATGCAATTAACTAATATTAATGAACATTCAGTAATTTTATCAAAATAATATGAATCGTTATTTACTGTCAATACACTGCTTCGCACTGCTTCTTAAGTATGGTAACATTGATTTAATGTTATTCTGTTTTTTTAAAGTTACATGTTATTTATGTACCTATTATTTATTACCGAATGTTCTTTTAAGTATATTATTATTAAAATACTGCAATTAATATGCTGCTGTCATTTCCAAAGTGCAAATAACGGCTACAAGTAACCGCTACTTCCCCCCAGAAAAAGTAGCGGCTATTCCTCCCCCCTACCTACTAGCAAGTGTTGCCAGACACCCGGCACCATGGCCACCGAATTTCTTGTTGTTGACAACATTGTTGGGCTCTGTTTGCAACCCTTTCCCATCTTATCAACCTAGTCAGGGGCCAATCCCCGACGGGGTTCGCCCTCGTTCCACAAAAAATATTAATATATATTTTATATATAAAAAAAGATTTTACCATTTCCCCCCCCCCCCCCTCCCTCCCCTTCCCCTCGCCACCACCACCAGCCAGGGATGAAAAAAGCTTGAGCTGGTTCCACTTGAGTGACGTCACGCCAGCAGCAGCGCCATTGGCCCTAGGTGCGGAGGATTCTCCCATCATTCGAGTTCGGGTCGCGTCAGGAGGAGGATCGAACGTTTTTGCAAGTGAGAGAGAGGTGAGGTGGACTCTTACTTCACCCTAGGCTCTCTTTGTGTGTGTGCGTGTGGATTGTGTGGAGCCTTGTGCTGTTGTTGTTTCCAGCGCAGTGTATAAAGTGGGGTGCAGCCCAGAGACAAAAGAGGAGGATACACACGCACAAACAAAAAAAGAGCTGAGAGATTCAGATAGAGAGAGAGAGAGGATTATGTCGGGGGCGGGTCAGCCGTCGAGCAGCGCTCTGAGGGCGCTGGCCCTGGAGTACAAGGGAGTTCAGGAGGAGCCAGTCGAGGGCTTCCGGGTCAGGCTCATCTCGGAGGAGAACCTGTTCGAGTGGGAGGTGGCCATCTTCGGACCTCCAGACACCCTCTACCAAGGAGGATACTTCAAGGTATTGTATATATCTACCGGATGAGAAAGAAAGAAAGGGGGGAAAAAAAAGAAAGGGAGGAGGGGGGGTTGGTAAAACTGGGGACTGTTGGCTGCACTGGGGGGTATAGTTGGAGCCACACTTACCTTTAAAAAAGGCCAGTTGGCACCCCTGTGGTTGGAAGGACTGGTGAGAGTACTGTTGGCTAT
>KZ538312.1:64891-84728 GCA_000934665.2 Catajapyx aquilonaris
GGGATTTGAGTAAAACTGACAAAAATTAGATTGCCAGATGTAATGAGCCTGTTTCTTGTTTTATATGTACAGTTATTTTTTAACCAATTTGTACAGTTAAATATGAAAATGTACAGATGTACTATGTCGCTCAAAAAGAGAGACGATTTTGCATTGAAAGCAAAATGCAAAATGGTCTCCCACCTTTTTGAGCGATATAGTACATATTGTTCACTAAAGCTGCTGTACCTTTAATGCGTATTCACTACTTGCTGCCCTATTGTACAACCTGATTTGAATGAGAATGCAATGAGTAAAGAGCAATTGATCAATGTAGCTTCAATGAACAATAAGCAATCTTGACAATTTGATATCATTGCCATAAAAAAATGCAATATCCAGTTTATAGATTTTTTTAATTTAAAAAAAGCACGTTGTTAGGGTCGATCCCATTATTTTATCAGCTGTGGCGGATTTGAACCTATAGAAGTGATGCGGATTTAACAAGTTGTTGTTGTTTTTTTTTGTCGCCCCAGTTTTGGGCGAGCAGGAAGAGAGAGAAAACTAAGGTTGACCTGGAAAAATTTCTGGATTCCCCCAACCAACTCACATGTTTTTTTTTTTTTAGTATTATTAATTCGCCCTNTTGGTCCGTTGTGTGACCCCCAAAAAGCAGGTCCTACACGGTATTTTTAAAAGTGGAAAAGGTCAGTTGATAGTCAAGAGCAGAATTTTTTTTTAGCATAAAAAAAAGAGAAAGGGTTGATTTTTATATACATAGTATATAAATGGCGATGGGATTTGTGGGTCGCAGAGAGTGAAAAAATAAATCGTGCGAGCCATTTTCTCCGCTCTCGTTATTCCGACTGCTTGTTACTGGTTCATACCCAAGAATTTAATGGAGAGGTTTGTTGAGTGCAAGTACACCACAAAATGGCTGCTCTCTGCCTTGACTCGTTTGCGGAAAATTTTTTGGCAACACTGTTTGGACGTAGGCGCTCTGACCACTACTGCTGCTCTCAGTGCAGGGAAAAGTAGTACTACATGCACGTTGGTGATGTTGCGCGGACAAAGCCCACCCTGGTGCTATAACCTCCATTGTGACCGCTATGTCCTCTTAATGTATTGTTGAACTGGGAAAGTGAAGACTATAGGGTATAGGCGATGAGTCAACACGGACAAATAAGCGGACAGACAGAATAAGGGGATAAATAGTATCTGAGATTAGTCAAAAGAAATGGGGGTCGCTTTTTCTTCAGCAATGTTTGCGATAAATGAAATCATGTGTTTTTTCCTTTAGAATCGAGTTTTTTTTTTACGATTCAATTCACTTGCATTGCGATGAAATAGAGCGATAAAAATGTGTAATTATTTTGTTGGGGGGGTGTGCTGCGCTTCGAAATGCTTCCCCCTCCCCTGGCAGCCCATTGTACGCCTCCAACTCGAGGTGACATATTTCGCAGGCTCGTGATCACGGAGGCGTTGCAATGTGGTTGTGGAAGCGCGCGAGAGCAATGTGTCACACTTTTACTCCTTTGTTGTTGTTGTTTGCACCTTCCTCTCACTTGGCTTCGCAATTTGCAATAAAAGGAAATCAAGGGCGGAAAGACAAAGGAAGATCTCCTTTGTGTCGACCAACTCTTCAACAAACAAACAAAAATGTGTGTCTGTGTAAACCCATGTGGGGGTTGTTCCAGCAGTATGAGTCAGAAGACATTGCATGGGAATTATGATCTGAGCGCACAATTTTTTTCGTCTGTTTGGTGCTTGTCGTGACTAGACGTCACAATGATGAGTATAACAATGTGTGACGGTCTCTACTTAGAAGGCATTATACAATATATATGTCGAGCAGGATAGAATGTTGGCCACGTGCCCACACGTGATACGATGTGCGTTGCTTGCTATTCGGTTAACGCAAAACATCCTGTGTACACACACATACACATTTATTGCGCAGGGGGTCCTTTGCGTCGTGTTGTAGCAGGTACAATGTATGTCGACACTGTTCGTCACAACGACGTCAGAAGCCAGGTTCCATTTTTTTTTTTTTTAACCTTTTAAGAGGCGTGAATGACTTTCTTTGTTGTTGTGAAGGCCCGATAAGGTGATGCACCTTGTACAGTATATACTCTTCTCGGTATACAGCAGGACAATCGCATCGATGACAATGGAAACTGAGCGAGAGAGGACGTCACACCATGTACTCATTCAGTATACTTCGATCATTGACTTTTTAATAAGTGGAAAATTGGTCTGGTGTCGCGCGCAGTTTTATTTTAAGTCGAATTGGTGTCGGGGTCGCGATTTTTTTTTTGTTATAAACATTTTGCGCAACTTTGTTCGGCCAGCTCCAATCTTTTATCTCTCCAAACCTACATAGAGAGGAAACAACAACAGTGAGAGACAAACAAGAAAAGTGCGTGTGTGCACATTATGTATTGTGTAACAGATAAGGGAGCTCGTGGCAATATTTTTAAAAATGTAAATGCAGATGGCCTTTTATTTTTGTGTGTGTGTGTGTAAAGTTGCGTTATTTACACGTACTGTACATAGTGTTGGTACACGTTCAATGCAATGTTGGCCTTGGGGTGTTCAGGAAGAAGGTTGAAGGGATGGGTCCTTGGAAGAAGTTAGAAGGTCACTTGTGTGGTTGTGTGAGGCCAAACCCTCCTTTTTTTGCATGTTTTTTTATAATTGTCTATTTTTTTATTTTTGCACGATTATGACCTTTTCCGATTTATTTATTTTTTTCAGGCACATTTGAAGTTCCCTCCAGACTACCCTTACTCTCCACCCAGCGTACGGTTCCTCACGAAAGTATGGCATCCCAACGTTTACGAGGTGAGTGCACAATTATTCATCTCTATTTGGAATTTTTTTTGCGCGAACTGCAGTGTGCCAAATATTTGGCACGCGCAAAAACCAGTCGATTTGCATGACGTAACTATATTATTTGCATTTTATATAGTCAGCGATTATTTACACGGCATATCTGAGCTGCCGATATGGATGAGCAAATTTTTTCCAGACTAGCCTTTTCCAGCTGTTTTTTTTTTTGCGAATTTGTTGATCGCACGTGGTTGTTTCTCTTGCAAAAAAAAATAACTAATAAACGAACCTTTTTTCAGTATCGATTTCGGATTGTTGTGTGCGTTTTTTTGGCAAAATGTTGCGTAGGTAATTGTTGAGACAACATTTGCAAAAAAAATAGGGGGGTATTTTTGGCACCATTTTTTTTTTTCTGCGAAGGGTACGAGGGGTTATTGATCTCTCTTGGAAGCGACCCCGTATATTCCGGGACCGGATTATCTCTACTTGTTATAAACCAGGTCGAGCAAGTTTTAGACCCAAGCTTGTTGAAATAATAATGAAAACTGTGGTTTTTAAATTGTTTTTTTTTTTCTGCATCTGCGCATGTCCACTTGATTGTTCGGACTAGCAACCAAGCAACAATTTTCTCCCTTGGGTTTGTTGTTTCTGTTTAGCACTGGTAGCTAAATGAAAGTCGGCGATTAACTGCAGATTAACCGATATTGTTGGAAAGTAATTGGTGGTTTTTTTTATACCGTTTGTTTTTAAATACCCCGCAAGTGCGACGCCCTATATTTTTTTGCGGTTATAAAAAAAAAGCACGCGGGGCATGACCAGCACAATTGCACGTTTTTTTTGTGCGCATGTTTTTTAGTTACGTCACATATACACACACACGGTATTATAATCAGATTAAAAAATGTGTTGTTGTACACTTTCAACAACACATTTTTTAATCTGATTATAATTAAAAATGTGTTGTTGTACACTTTCACAACACCGCCCGGTGAGATAGAGTCTGCCTGGGGGATTGGTTGTTTACGTCGCCCCTGTCAACACTCCAGTCAGTGACCAGCTGCCCGTCTGAACAGTCGCAAGTTCTGGGTGTTCCTGCTTCATCATGGCCAATACACCGTCGCCTGCGTTCAGCTGCTTACTAGTTGTTTACATTGTATGATTGTACGTTTTGTGTATATGTGTTCATATCATTTATATCATATTCATCCCTTTCATTAACCTCTGCGTGGCCTGACCATCCACCAGAGTGTCATTTTGTAGGTCATACGAGGGGGACAGGGGCAACCTGTACTCCGCTGGCTACCCCTCTATGGGATTATTTTGCCGTGAAGTAAATGAAAATAAATGAAATGTTGTTGTACACTTTCGAAACAATTAGATTCCGGCGCATGGCAACCGGCCGCTTAGCAACAAGATTTTCGCACAGCTCTATTTTGCCATGTGTCGACTTTTTTTCGCATAAAAATTAATAAACATGAAAACGGGCTCTGTCCGTCTGTCTGTGAGCAGGTATAGTAGGGCCAAAGTAGGGCCTTAAACCGCAAGGGATATCAAACAAACGGGTTTTCGGATTCAATTTGAGAGAGAGAAAAAGTCGACTCGAATCGTGATTGTGCCAAACTCGTAGAGTCCGTTCACCTGGCGCATGCGTGGTGCGACCCCCATTGCGTTTTCTTGCCCGGATTGTTCCGGCACGTTCCGGATTCGTTTACCTGGAGGCTATGTCCTGATGAGTGTTTCGTTTTTTTGTTTTGTTTTGCGAAAGCACCCAGTAAGTGCTTATGGATGTTTTGGTAGTTTCCCCAGCTCCCCGTTTTGTTTCCCATGAAGGTCTGAACTGGGGGGGTTTGTGTCGTGTGGGGAGAGAGAGGTTGCCAGTTCGTTGCCCTTCAAAACCCTGCGGGGGAGTTGAGGTGGGTGATGGGGGGGCGGGACTGGGTATGGTACACTCGGTACCGCTCAGAAGTGTTTTGAGACATATTGTACCCTGCAACACTTCCTGTGAATATAGAATCCCGTTCAATGTCGGAATATGACCGTGAAGGAACCTTGGACGGAGAGAGAGAGAGAGAGAGAGAGAGAGAGAGAGAGAGAGAGAGAATCGATACAAAAACCACAGTTGATATTTCTGACTCTCCTTTTTTTTGTTAAATAGTGTGAATGTCAGGTACTGTGCACAAGAACCGGTTTTAAAGAGAAGCAACCGCAATGCTGCACCCTGGGAGAACAATGCCAACTGAATTTTAATCGTTGTTGACAATTTATGATCGACAATCGTGGCACGTAGGAACCTGGAACCAAAAAAACAACAACCAAGGGATTTCTCAATAATAATTGCAAACGTGCCGAATGTGTACTGTACCCATATCGGCACTTTTTTTTTTTTTTTAAGAGAGAAATCAAGAGAGATCGTGGAAATCAGAGAGACATTTCTTTGAAAGTGATTGCACTGCGTGCATGGGTAGATAACGGTGACCTTCCAGTCGTCTGATAACGGAATGCGTCGTTTTTTTTTTTTCGGTGCAATTTTAGGTGCGTGTTGCGTCAATTTCGCTGCGTAAAATTTCCGCCAAAATTTAGGCGATGACGTCAGAAAGTGCAAAGAGGATTTATTTTATTTTTTAAAAGGCGTTTTATCGGTAACTCGAGGTAATCCCTCCCCACGGTTTTTTGGTGCTAAGACTGAGGGATTTAACGCTTATGGTTTTAAATGGGATTTAACGCCCGAGTTTTGTTTTCCTACATAATATATAGGAGGGCGGGCCATCAGGGATTTAACAGAAACTGCGTGAAATTCTTCGTCTGGTATATGGTACAGTACTGGCCAATATTAATCGAGGCAACGACTAGCGACATTTTCCCCGAAGCGGCAGAAGAAGGAATCTTGCTCGCCCAGCTTGTAGCATGCTTATCTTCGATTCCTTCTTCTGCCGCTTCGGGGAAAATGTCGCTATAGTCGTTGCCTCGATTAATTGGCCAGTACTGTACAACTAAAAAGGCATGTCTGCTGGGCAAAACAGGCCTTTTAACCCTCAAGAGAGACCGGAGAGCCGATACATCGGTGGCTGTTCTGTATATAATATTTTTAGGTCGACCCCACGTGCTTCTTGATGAAAATGTAGGCATTTTTTTTTTCTGACAAAGATGTCCGTAGACTGTGGTTTTCCCTGGGCTTGCTGTAGACTTTTTGTCAAAATGCTCTCTTGAGGCGGGTTTTAAAAAATCATCGCGGAATGCGACGGACCGTGCCTGGCAGGGCCACAAGTACTGGTGCGGTCACTCCAAGGCCATACACCATGGCGCACTGCTTTTCATACGTACTGTATGTGATATCTGCGGGTAGGTGACGCACGTATTTTCCAGGTAACGTTGGTGAGTTTCGAACCCCCACGTGACGTGCAATGACGCTGCCAGATACGATTTTTGCCCTTGTCGAGACACAGAGAGAGAGAGAGAGAGTCCAATAGTGAGAAGCCGTTGACCCCTTTTGCTTAATTTTCCATGGTGTGCTTTTTTTCACAACGGTACTTCTTTTTTTCTCTCTCTCTGGGCCTTGCCCTGTGCCTGCCTCAAGGTTAACTGTTGGTAGTGGGGGGGGGGGGGNGGGGGGGGGTTATAGTGACGTGACCTCTCTCTCTCTCTCTTTGAAACGGATTTATTTGAATGGGGGTGCGCGCATGCAGCAATGAGAGAGAGGTCATGACCTCGGGAGGCTCTGTCGTGCCTTGGCATTCGGGTTGGTCTATTTTAGGTTGTTGCCAAACCCCCCCTTCCCTTCCTCCCTCCGCGAGATAGAAATCTAGTGACGTCACGGGTCAATATTTTTATTTTTTAAATATATCAAATTTGTGGTTTGCAGTGCTCTGTATTTTTAGCTTTTTGTATGTACACCTCCCAGAGCGGACCATCGGAGCGCCGAATTTTTTCCTTGTCTTGTACAGCTCAAGTTCGACGCAGGTCGATTCATCAGACGCCCCCCCACCACCACCAACCATCACCAACCAGACTGCGACGCGTCGCGATATTTATAGCAAAAGGCGTCTCTTGCTGAATTTTGCGTAACTTTTGNCCCCCCCCCCCCCATTGCATGGCCCCGGTTGTAGTGTTGTCTGGGCCTGCAACAATGTGCAAGGCCATTGCCACGCATTCGGTTGCACAACCCAAGATCGATTTGTGTGTATATATACCCGCGGGTTTTCAGCATGCCGAATAGTATAGTTACGACACAAAAAGCGCCCTTGAATATTGGCAACGTCATTTTTTTTTTGCGGATCTAGAGACGTCAGAGGTCGTTACCTGTGGTCAAAGTGTGACCTTCTGTATTTTTTTTAAAATGGCTATAATTTATTGCACCTTGCGGGTTTCTCCTAATAGGCTTATTCTCTCTTTGCTGATGTTTGTCCGACCCTGACAGTGCCGCCGTCTCTCGCACGACGCGTGGCAGGAGTGTCCGGAGGGAGCTTGCGCCATCTGTGCCTGAAAAATAGTACCGTGTGGTAAAACCGGCGGGCGATCTCATT
Source organism: Catajapyx aquilonaris (assembly GCA_000934665.2). NCBI lineage: Eukaryota > Metazoa > Arthropoda > Diplura > Dicellurata > Japygidae > Catajapyx > Catajapyx aquilonaris. Next base: position 72,223 of record KZ538312.1, read on the forward strand.
TTCACCGTGCTAAACCCGGTTTTTGTGTGTGTTTTTTATTGCGAAAAATCCTCAGTTTTCATTGTTGGCGACAATGGTTTTTGCAATGGCAATTTCTTGTTATAATATAACCGAGGTTAAGAAGTCATGCTGATGGGCTCGGTGAAACTGGCTCTAAAAGTCGTTTTGATTTGTCACTCTCGCACTGATTATTATTAGTGCCAATTTTTTTTTTTTGGCAATGAGTTTTTATAGTTTGAATAGATTTGTGCAAATTTGATGTTTGAATTGACCCGGACCCAATAAATTTGGGGCAAAATGTGGGGTGCGCAGTGAACCTACATAACACTGAAAAGGGCGCGCGCGTTCCCAAATTTAGGCCAAGGTTGGACCCCCCCATCCTCCACACCCACAGCTCGTAACCCTAGAGTTGCGAAACCCCCCCGATTGGCGATCCAACTTTTTGGGGGGCGGATGGGTTTTTTTAAAAAAATGTGGAAGGACAGAGATTTGAGATGTAAGTCCAAATTGCAATGTTTGCCTCCTTTTTTTTTTGGCAATGTCCCTCCCAAAATAATTTTTTTTTTTAAATTGACAAAATTCTCTGAGGCCTTGAACTTTGCTGACGCTGCAGTGCGGTGTTTACACTGGTGGCGAATAGCAGGCTGGCAAAACTTACCAAATTTGTGCCAAATTGACTTTGATTTTAAAATTTTTGGGCAAAATTAGCAATTTGGCCTTGGCCTATAGTAGCAATCAGCTGGGATGGCCCTTTTTTTTTTCTCTCTCTCTAGGATGATAATCGTTCTGTGCTATCGATTTCGCCAGCAATGATCTCCTCCAAACTTTTTGCACACTGAAGCTGGAATGAAATACATGGTTGCAACTTGCAAAGTTTAGTTGGAAGAAATTTTTTTTGGTGGGCCGTCCACAGTCTCCTTTGTGCACCTTTTATGGGATTTGGCGAAGATTATTATTTTGGGGGGGTGCATTGCGTTTGTCGTTGCAGAGCAAGTTTGCGTCGCAGGTAGCAAAAGCACATCGGAATGATCTGCGGGAACTAAATTGTAGTGATTGACACCCTGACGAACGCAGTGTTTTTAAATTAATAATTTTTATCCCCCCAGTAAGTTGTGCATTGTGAGGGATACGCAGTGTTCAATTAATAATAAATAATTTTTATATCCGGCAAGTTATGTGTTGTGAGGGATGCGCAGTGTTAATTGCGAGTAAGTAAATAAATAAAATGCCAAGGAGACTAGAGCATGCGTCCTTTCCGGCCGTGAATTTGAAATAAAAGTTGTAATTGGCGTCATGCTGCGGCCCGTAATTATCATTAGATGAGGGTTTTTTTCCCCCCCTAATGCTAGGTTTTGCATTTTAAAAAAAGTGAAACTCTCTCTCTCCCACCATTCCATCCGCTATTCTCATAGCTTATGAAAAATCAAGTTGCAATTTTTATGCAAAAGTGCTTGTGGGAGAGAAGGAACTTTCACTTCTTACTCTTTACGGTGCTTCAATTTTTATGCCAGGTATAGCCTTGCATGTTGCCGTGTTGCATTGTAACGTCTCCGCAGTCCGTCACACGCATTCGTGAAAGTTCAGGCTTGGTTTGACCGAGCTCTTGTTACAAGTGTAGGTAAGAGTCAGACATCCGGAACTCTCAAAAAAATGTCCATCGCACGCACTTTTAAAACATAAGCCGACTTGCCCCCCTCGCATGCAAATAACTTCATTTTGGTGCCAGTTTTCACCTGACGTTGCGCAATTCGAAAGTTATGAAAACTCTTTGCCGGACAGTGCTGCGAATATTGAAACAAAAGCGTGCTGCAATCGCTTGGAATTAGAGTAATTTTTTTTTTGGCGATTGTTATGTTTCGTGAGTAAACATATTTTTTTCCAGGCACGCTTCATTTTTTTTTTAGAGTTGCAGATTTCTCCCCAGCATGTTTTCTGCTATTGTGCCGGCTGCAACTTGGAGCACCGTGTTGTGCATTGGTTGCCATGGTGTCCGTTACCTGTCATGTACTGTCAGAACTATTTTAATGATGTGAACCAGACCGCACTAAACTTGGGGACCGGCCATTTGTTTTTCTGCAGTGCCTTTCAAAAAAAATGAATGCGCAAACACTGCCTGCCGTTGTTTTCCCGGTCAATTTTAAAAAACCGGCGTGCCCACGAACTTCCAAGAATTTTTGCCTGCCATTTGCCATTTGATGCTCTGCAGAAAGTGTATGTTTCCCCCCCCCCCGGTGCCATGGGAACGTCTTTAACATCAAAAGCACTGTACGCATTTTTTCTGATCCGACTCTTTTTTTTCTTTCTTGCAGAATGGTGACCTCTGCATCTCGATACTCCACCCACCAGTGGACGATCCTCAGAGTGGCGAGCTGCCCTGCGAGAGATGGAATCCAACCCAGACTGTTCGGTGAGGCGTTTACGAAAAAGACGTCAAAAAATTCTTTGCGTGCCACTTTTTCCTACCTGTTGGACGAGGGAGGGCAGGATATATCTATGCAAGGCGACGGATAAGGATCCGGCCAGTTTTGTGTCTGTTGCCATGGAGGCGCTGGGATTAAATGTCGCAGCCTCATTTTTGCGGGACCAAAACGTGGGATGCTTCTGAGCTGTTTGGCCAAAGGATCGGGTTGATAATGGGTGCTGCTGGTTCCCATGACGACTTGTGTCGCTGTGGGGGGAGATTTGATTTCTCTTTTCTTTTTTTGTCTCGTGGAATTGCTCATGCCGGCTGGATTCACTTTTTCGTGGAGGCCAAATAACTTGCTCAGAGGGTAAAGCAAGCAGACGCTCTGTATCGGGCTGTATTATTAATGCCCTTGCGAGAGTTGGTTTCGGAGCCAGAAATAGAAACCGCTATACGTGTCTATACGTGTAAGTGGATCCCCTAAAAGTGCTTCGGCCGCATTGGGGGGGGAGCTTCCAGGCTAATTGAGACAGCCCGTGTGCATGATTGCGTTATGTCGCAGTCCGCACTCTTCCAATCTTAAATTAATTGGCAGCATTTTAAAAGTCGTTGAATAATACGCAGACCTTTGCTTTCATTATTTTCACCTTGCATTTGCAAGGGAAGGCCCTGCTTGTGCCCTTCCTCTCCCAATGCGGACTCTATTTTGGGACTAGATCATTATTCCAATAGTTTTCGTAAGGGTCACGTTCAGGTGTGCTGCTTTGATAGTGGGCGCAGCGTGTTTATGCTATTGCAAAGTACTCTTAAGTGTTTGTTTAATTCGGCGGATTCTGATCAGTGCGGGTTCACTGTCGTAGAACTTTGCTCCTGACAATAACCCTCCCGCCCATTCATGATCTATTGCTGGAACCGTTGACATGGCGACGACCTCTACTGCGGACTCTCCTGGACCGCGTTTTTTCCTCCCCCCCACATTGCGTAACCTTTTCGCTGCTCAGGTTGGCACATCCAATAGCGAAATGTGCAATGAAACGAGAGTAGGGAACGTCTCATGTGAAAAGGACTTAACCAGCCCGTGCCATCTGAATCCGCCTCAGCAGTTGCCATAGGGATCTGCTGACGTCTTGTACTTACATCTGAGCCGTTGCCATACTAGGCCGTCCCAACGCAATTCACTCTCGCACACACGCATATTTATTTATTCATTTAATACCCCGTCATGTGGTCTTACACCTCGTTACGCATTGTCATAATAGGCCGACAGACCTGTCGTAACATACTTATTGATGGTGCTAATGTACGCGTTTTCTTCCCCTTTTGGTTTGACCTGGACAATGGGGACGATGCAGCACCATCCTGTTGTCTGTGATCTCCCTCCTGAACGAGCCCAACACATTCAGTCCGGCGAACGTGGATGCGTCGGTCATGTACCGCCGGTTTAAGGACTCCAAGGGGAAGGACAAGGAGTACGAGAACATCATCAGGTTTGTGTGCGGCTCGGGGTTGAGTTTGCGGACTTTGGAACTTGACATTTTTTTTCTTCTGGATTCGCAGGAAGCAGGTCCAGGCGTCGCTTCAGGAGGCGGAGAAGGACGGAGTGGTCGTCCCCACCACCTTAGAGGACTATGTGGTGAAGACCCAGGTCAAGCCGCCGGAGAACTCGCTGGACATGACGGACTTTTACGACGATGACTACGACCTGGACGATGACGACGAGGACGAGGACGACAGCAGCAACAACAACACTGGTGATGATGGAGGGGACGCCGCTTCGGAGGAGGGCGAGTACGAGGACGCAGATGATAGTGGGAACGGGGAGTCGTGACGCCCCCTCTTCCGCCCCCTTCCTTCCTCCTCCTCCTCCCCCTCCTCCTCTTCCCGCGCACCTGTGGTTGTATCGAGAGTGTCTAGAGCCAGGAATGACGGGCAGGCTTGATTATTTCGCACTCCCTTCTTGAATGCCTTGTCGCCGCGGCAGCCCAGCTCGCCTCAAGTTGTTAGGGGCGTCAACAACTGACTCGCATCTAATAAGAGGAGCTTGGACTTTTTTTTAAACGCCGGTGGACAAACCCGAGGCATTTGAGCAGGGCCAGGTGCTTTCTGTTTAGAGTCATCATTATTCTTTTTTACAATTTATTGCTTTTGAGAGGAGCTATGCCATGCACGCAAAACACCCGAGAAATTTAAAAAGTTCTTCGAGTCGTACTAGTGGGATGTGGTCGCCATTGTTGAACGGGCGACTTGAGCGACTATTCGTATTCTCTGCTCAAAAGCGAGAACTAGCATAGCGAGTTGACAGCATGGACTGATGCGCTGTTGGTTCAGCAAGTACGTCTTGGCGACAGCAGCGCATAGCACGAAACGTTAATTTCATTTGTTCGTTAACATTGTTGGATGTTTTTGTACGATACACTTGCACATTTTGTTCGTCGTTTTGTAATTAAATTCGTAAGCTGGCATTTTTTTCGAGTTTGAATTTTGTGCCGTGGGCGACGTTGGATTGTCGTCGGTTCATGCTGTCATCTTCCGTGATTCACGTTACTTTTTTTTTTCCGGGTTCGTTTCTAGTAGAATGTGGGAATGCTGCTGGTAAATTAGGAGTGATGGAAAAGTTTGTGGGCTCCTAATCACACTGTTCTTTACAATCACCATCCCCTATCCCCCCCTGATGTACCAAAACCCTGATTTAAACGACAGAAGAAAAAAATATTCATGTGTAAAGCCCCCCCCCCCCCCGACTGGACAAGTGATGGACAATGAAAATATCACGGACAGTTTTTCGGCCAGTCGAGTTGCGGGGAGACATTTCATTTCTTTTTTTTAAAACCAACCCCCCCCTTTCCTGTGCATGTGTCATCACCGATTGAAAACACGACCCTCCCCACGATATTTTACAAAGTGAAAGCGAAGAGGAGAAGGGGAGGGGGCAAAAAAAGGGGGGGGGGGACTAAGATTTTATTTCATGCCCCCCCTTCCTTTCCCCCCCTTTTTATTCTTGTGTGTGCGAAGTGCGATTTTTGTGAACATGAAAAATCCTGCGCGTACTCCCCCATCTCCACGCAAACATCCCCCGCCCCCACACTTCCATCCATTTTTTTCAAATCAGGGGCGGGGGGGGATGCGGATGGATGTATTTAAAAATAAATGAGGATTTTTTTTTAAAAAAAAAGGAGGAACATTGTTCAAGCGAGAGAGAAAACAAGTGGGTATGTGTGATAAAAAGACTTCATGATAAATGTCAGTGTTGTTAACGAAATGTTTGGGGAGGGGTTTTTTTTCCCCGTTGATTAATTTTATCTGTGCTAATTATCGTGGGGGGCAGGGAGGGGAGCGTCACCATAACTACAGTTAATTTTTTAAATGGATGTGTTGTTGTTGTTGTTTTTTTTTTGTTTAAATGCGGAGGGAGTTTTGTACCAATCGGACTATCCCGCAAAGAGAAGAAAAAAAAAACTTTTGCCATCCACAAGTGTTTTTTCTTTTTCTTTTAAAAAGTGTTTCCCCCATCAGAATTGTGATGCACTCGTATATGTAAAAAAAATAAGCTCATTTTTTTGGGGTGATATTAATTATTATTATTTTTTTTTTTTGCCTTTTCGCCCACCCACATTTTTTTTTTTTTTTTATGAATGAAAAGTATTGTTGAGTAGTGTTTCGGAGGGAGAAAATTTCGAAGCAAGAAGTGCACGGTAGATAATCGACTGATCTTTGGGAGACAGCTAAGGATTTTTTTTTTTAAATAAAAAAAAGGATATATATTTGCTCTTTAAATGTCACAACTATAGTAGTCGGTTGGTGCCAAGTGAAATTTTTTTGAAGAAAAGAAAAGGAAAAAAAATTTGCTAACCAGTCGAATAGCTTTTTTTTCCCCCCCCCTGGGAATGTTGTTTGCTATAGGTTGTACTTGGTGTAAATTTTAATTATTCTTTTGAAAAGCTCATAACAGGGTGTGTGTGTCGTCTCGTTAAAAAAAAACGAAAGGGAGTGATTTGATATACCAACCTGTGTCCCCCCCGCCCCATCTGCCCGACACCTTTTTTATACGATCGTGCCACCCTGAGAAGCCGCTTTTGAGCTCTTTAATAATTACAGTTTGTTTTTTTTCCTAAGGGACTTAAAGACGACATTTCCAATTGTGTGTGCTTAACAAGCGTCGCCCAAAGAATGTATCTTCTTTGTTGTGTCATTTCGAAATGCAAGTTGGTGATTTTTCGACTTTCCCTCCCCCCCCCCATCGTCACATGCGTCCCCCACAAATATGAAGACTTCAAAGTAACATACCCTCCCGCCCCAAAAGACAAAAGTCATCAAAAAAAAAAAACTCGTCCAGACGTTGTTTCATCACATTTTTTTTTTTTTGATCAGTGTATAAAAAAAACATGACTAGAGCAAAAAATAGTACAGTGTGTTGAATTATTTCTTGTGAGCCAAGTGTCCGAACCTTTTTTCCTTACTGTACCTTTTCCCTCCCTCTTTCCCCCCCCGTTTCCTTCCCGCTGCGGACAGGAAGCCGGTCGACGTCTGCGGCGACCACTGCGAGCTCAAAGATGAGACGAAAGCACTCCTGCAAGTCCGCCGGCCTAGGTCAAACCAACACAAAAGTGCCCGTCCGCAGCTCACCCCATCCTCCACCTCCTCCGCCGTCACAGAGCGTCCATCCACAACCCATACCTGCCGCCACCAACAACTGCCATCCGCAGGTTCAAGTACTTCTGCCGGTAAGGGATTGTGCGGGCAGCTGGAGTTAACGGAGCATGACAAAATCTTTTTTTTTATTTGAACGTTAGGATCAAGCAGAATCCCAGGAGCCCCCGCCGGATCCCTCGCGGACAGGTCAACCGTAGACCTAAGCAGCTCGTCCCTCAGGGGAAGGAAAAGGCCGTCCTCGGGCGGTCCGACCATTGCAACCGTCGCCACCGAGAGTGCCGCCAGCCCCTTGTCGTCATCCACCTCCAGCCTTACCTCCGACCCCGTGAATACCCCAAGCCCTTCCGCTGAAGCCGCCTTAGACAGTTCCGACACCGGCTCAGACGAGTCCATACCCGACACCGCCAAGAAGGTGAGTCGGCCCAAGCAGCAGCGGATGTGAAGAAGTTCTCCCCGTTTAAATTTTTTTTTTTTTTTTTCGAGACCAAAAAAAAAGTTTGTCCCTTCACTTTTTGGACGCTCAGGATTCAATGAAGTTGGTTAAAACCCCATAGTAACAATTACGCTAATAAAATAATAAAATAAAAAAAAGGAGGGCTGCATGACATGTGTGTTTCCATTCAATAAATTCATTTTTCCAACAATTATTATTATCGACAACACTTATTGTCGGTTGGTATCGCTTCATGATGCCCACCAGCGCTCTACTTTGGGTACGCTCTTGGGTTGCGGGACGTCCAGGGTAACCATCTTTCTTCGCCTCTGAGCCGCAGGTAGTTGCCTTCCTTTTTTCACGCATGCCCTGCAGGGGGGGTTCAAATACATTGTTTTCAGATGCAATGCTAACAATTTCCCGGAGGGATTTAAATCAAGCGAGACCTGTGTGCCAGCCTGTGCCGGATCATGAAGAACTTGTCGAGGTCCCCGCCGCTCTTCTGCTCGGCCACCATCGCCTTCTGCTTGGTCCTCTGCATCCTGGCCTCCTTGGGCTCCGGGACGTCGTACATCCGCATGTACGTCTTCTGGGTGTCCGGAAGGCAGCCCCTCAGCTCGGCGCGAAGGACGGGCACCGAGGATCCGACCCACTCCTTCGGGATTATGTGGAGGCGAGTGGTGGTGACCGGACGGGGAAGAATAGTCACGTACTCCACGTTCGAGTCAGGTTTGGCTGTGTGGGTTGTCGTGTAGAAGGTTGCGTCCTGGCCGCGATGGTCCTGCAAATACCATTTAGTGTCCGTACTTTCAGGTGTCGTTGTTAGCGATAAGTACCTTGTACACATGGTTTTGTCCGGAGTCTTCATAGTGAAGCTGGAATCTGGTGACGAGGGAGACGTTTCCTGCCGGGAGCTGACCACCCTTGAGGACCACCGTTGTGACCACATGCGGACCAGAGAGGAAGCGGAAGTGCAGGCCATTCGTCTTGACCACCGCACCATGGCCGTCCATCATTCCCTCCAGGTCACTCACACGCACACGGGTCAAGTTCTGCCTGGATACAATGTGATGTATGGGAGCATACCTTTAGTGACATGTGACATACCTTATCAGTTTCGGTGGAGTCAGAGTGAGGGTAGTGCCGCAGTGTGGAGCCGAGTCGTCAAATGGGAAGGCGCGGCAGAGGTCGAGGTCAACCTTGATGAACGGAAGCTTGGACCAACTCTGCGGGTAGATCCTGATTGCGGTGGTCACCAGCGGGGAGGACAACTCAAAGATGACCATCCTGGACGTTGACGTCTTTGGAAGCCTCCCGGAGTCAAACACCGCCTTCTGCAAAATTGCATGTTCACAAACATGTCCAGTGTCACACACACCATGACCTTTACCTGTCCTCCTCTGAACTGGTCGGTGACCCACACCCACTTTCCTGCGCTATAAATGTCCCTGGCTTGAACCCTGAACCTGATGGTCATCCCAAGCTTCTCGGACTCCACAATCTTGATCCGGAAGATCAGTACGACTCCATGGAAGTCAGCCTCCAGGAAGTGACTCAGGTTCTCGTCTTTGCCTTGAAGGTCATCCGGCATGGCCACACCATGCTCCAGGACAGTGGACTGGAGCAGTTCATCCGGAGAGTCAGACTGGGTGAACTTCACTTTGCCTATGTCTGGGAGAAGTGAGTGTGAGTCAAAAGTTGAGTACAATTTGACTGAACTAACCATCTTCTGAGAGCCATGAGTTTGGGTATCTGCACGTATGAAAGTCCTTGTAGTGCGGATTGAAGTGGAGGGTGTCGAACCTGTTGTATCCGACAGCCTTGCAGCCTGACACTTGTAGCTGTACCTGCGGGGCAAACCCTACCAGCTCTTTCGGACATACCCGTAGCGCCGAAGCCAACACCGGACTCTTCAGGACCACTTCAGACCAACTGTCCCGGACAGTTCCTTTGATGTCAAACAGCCTTGTCCGGCCCGTCGTTTCCTCCCTGACATACCGCCACCATCCTCCTGGAGACTCATGCTGGACGCTGTACCGCTTGACTGTCCCTCCGGAGCTGCCTCGGATCCTCCAGCCGGTGATGACCGCCAAGGATTCAGGTCCTCTGAAGTCAGCCCGGATACAGTAGACATGTCCAGAGTCCGGCCTGTACACAAACCGCTCAGCACCCGTGTCATCCACTGTCCACTCTCCGCCTTCTTCTTCCGGAGCACTCAGCATCACATAAGGAGGGGCAAGCCATTGAACCACTTCTGGATGGCATCTGAACCACGGAGCATCCCGATCTGGAAAGGTCAACAATGGTCTTCAACAGTACCCATTCAACAGTCATTGTCCTTCAATGCTTCTTCAAAGGTCATTGACCTTTAATGTGTCTCGTAATGGGTCGTTGACATTCTTTTACCTATGTGTCTTCAGAGGTCATTGACATTCTACTTTTACCGAGGTGTCTTCAAAGGTCATTGACCTATAGTGTGTCTCGTCAGAGGTCATTGGCATTCTTTTACCTAGGTGGTTTCAAAGGTCACTGACCTTTAATGGGTCTCGTCAAAGGTCATTGACATTCTTTTACCTAGGTGGTTTCAAAGGTCACTGACCTTTAATGGGTGTCGTCAAAGGTCATTGACATTCTTTTACCTAGGGGTCTTCAAAGGTCATTGACCTTTAATGAGTCTCGTCAAAGGTCATTGACATTCTTTTACCTAGGGGTCTTAAAAGGTCATTGACCTTCAATGTGTCTCGTCAAAGGTCATTGACATTCTTTTACCTATGTGTCTTCAGAGGTCATTGACATTCTACTTTTACCGAGGTGTCTTCAAAGGTCATTGACCTATAGTGTCTCGTCAGAGGTCATTGACCTTTTCCCCATGTGTCTTCAAAGGTCACTAACCTCAATGTGTCTCGTCAGAGGTCATTGACATTCTTTTACCTAGGTGTCTTCAAAGGTCATTGACCTTTAATGTGTCTCGTCAAAGGTCATTGACATTCTTTTACCTAGGTGTCTTCGAAGGTCATTGACCTTCTTTTATCAATGTTTGTCTTCAACAGTCATGTTGAAGAAGGTCAATGGACTTCGAAGAAGGACAATTTCAATTGAAGTTTCGTACCGTCCAGTACAACAGAGTAGTTGACCACTCGGACAGGCTCCTCCTGGACAATCTCAGATCCTCTTCTGACCAGATACATCCTGGCGCACCTCCTACGGGACAGTCCACGAACGCCATATCCGGACGCCACCAGCCAGGCCACTACCAACGCCAAAATCGTCCTCATCGTGTCCTCAACAATGGAGGTCGCCAACAATAGCAATGCTTTCCATGGCGACGAGTTGACATTTTTTTTGGACACAGAGAGTTCGATTTTTTAATTATTATTTGGATCTGGTCTTGAGGTCGATTTGTCTGTTGTGAGGTCGAGGAAGATGAAGGAGATTGCACATGGCAATAGCTGGACTTCGAGGCATCTTCTGGGTGATTGTCTCCTTGCTTGTGATGTCAACACCTGCGTGGTTGGCCCCCGCTTTAGTCAGCATCCCTCTTCAGGTAAGTTCATCCTCCTGATGGAATAAGGTGGGGTATATTGATGTTGTGTGTTCATCGACAGAGTGTGTTGAGCAACCAGCAGGAGAGGACGGCTGTGTCCGGACTATTGCCTGCAGCATCATCAGGGATGGACTACGAGGACACCAGGGTGGATCCGGACGACTACACGTACGAGGAGATGATGGAAGGACTGGAGCAGTTGCAGTCGATGGACGACACGGACCTGCAGCATGCCCCAACAGGGGAGACGTCGGCCATGTTGTCGCAGAAAATGGTGGCACTGGAGGAGGAGATGGGTCGGGTGACCAAGCTGATGCGGGCAGAGAAGGAGGCCATCCAGAAGAGGACGCTCAACCTGTACGAGGTGGTGCGTAAGATGATGGGGACCATGGAGGTGCTCAAGGAAGCCGCCAGCAAGGAGGAGCACGCGTCAATCCACGTCGTCGACGCAGGCAGACGGAGGAGGGACAGCGACGTTGTGGCCGACGACTTCAAAGACAAGAGCGTCTGGATGGATGCCAAGCAGCAGTAGGGCACTCACCACTGTTTATATACTTAACACGAGCAATAAAATGCACGCTTTTATACATTTCAAATACATTTTTCAACAAACATCCATCATGAGCAACATCTCGGCTGTACTGTCGTCATCCAAAATGCAATTAATTCGTATGTGCAAAGAAATTAGAACAAATTTTTATTGGACATTCCTTACATTACTCCCAGCTGCAATAGCCTAGTCACAGAAGTTCATTATTGTAACGCACATTGCAGTTTAACTCGTGTGTTCATACCACATGTTATGTAATCATAATTAGAGTATTTAAAAAAACAACGCAAGACACTGTTTACATATTACAAAAAAAAGTTGTTGGCAATTATCCAGTGCTTATTCTTACTCTGTGAGTTGGCTCAGCGAAGTGTACTTGACTCCATTAAGCTCAACTGATTCGAGTTTTTGGCATTTTGAAAAGAGGCTTGCCAGTCCATTCTTGGTGACTCGGCGAGAGGCTCTCAAGGAAATGCAGGTCAGCTGGGGACAGTTGGATGTTAGCATGCCATCCAATCTGACTTTACGAATATTTCCTGCAGCAGCAACACACACAGCCTGTATTTCTCGGTCACAATTACTACCAGAAAACATTACGTCTGTCAGTTTAGGCCAATTCCTTTCAATGGAAATGTCTAGAGCCACGCATGGATCATTTGCTGGGTCATAGAAATCCTCTTCATCATAGTGATAATATCCTCTATACCAATAATATACTGTACGTAGATCACGTGCTAAATATGGATCAATTTCTAAACTCATAGTGATCTTCTCAAGGGTTGAACTTTGTGCGAACACATCCAAGGGATGGGGTATATCAGCTGTGATGTACAAAGTCAGATTCAGCTCCTTAATTTCTTTGCACCTGTAAGTGTAAGGGATCAATCAGAAATGCAATTTGCCCGTAACATCAATAATTAACTCA
>KZ538313.1:0-14648 GCA_000934665.2 Catajapyx aquilonaris
ACGGCCCACACGACCTTTGTTGCTCTACTCTCTAAAAAATAAGACTTAAATTAACTCTTTTTAACCTTGAAAGTGGTCATTACCAAAAATGAGTTATTATAACTCATTTTTGGTAATGACCACTTTCAAGGTTTAAAAGAGTTAATTTAAGTCTTATTGAGTTTTTTTAACTCTATTTTATTTAGAGAGTATACATTGCAAGACCTCTAGCAATTTTTTTAAAAGCTCGAGCAGTTATTTACACTTAAACCAAGTAACCAATGTGACTTTTAATGATTCCCTGGAACTTAGATAATTACTGTAGACGGAAGAGAACTTTGCAGCAGCTTATTACGTGCAAAAACTTTGTTAGGAAATGCCTGTAATGGGATACCTATGCTTGTGAGGTTTCCTTCCTTTGTGTTCTGCAATTATTGAGCAAGTTCCGAGCATGTTGTGTTTTGGTCTGGGAAGCGGTTCGCTAATATTGCTTAGCAACCTTTGAACCGAGAAGAAAGGAGCGGTTGAACTTTCAATCGCATCTAGGGCGGTTCCAAGAGCTTTCAGGCTTCCTCTGTTAATTTCCACAAGTCCGGAGCCCCGGAAACTGGAATTTGATCAGACGAAATCCACTGCTCACACGCAGGATGCTGATGCGCCCTATATTCCTCTTAAATGCTAATTAAAAATGAAATATCGGGACATTACAATTACTGATTGCATCTCGCGCAATTACAGTAATTCAGCTCCTGAAGCCAACTCTAATTACCGCACAATTTAATTAAGATAAGGGATGCTCCTAGTATTCATCAGGAAGTCAACATTGTTATTACCCCCCACTATATAGCCTAGTTATATATGATTCCTGATAAGCTGCAGGAACTTGCATGTAAGAGATTTCAAACTTGACCAAATATTATTGATAAAATATTTTCAGCATTTTTTCCCCTTCACCTGGAGCAAGAAAATTGCTATTTTTTTCCACTCATTTTTGCAGCACTTTCTGGGCGGGTGCATTTTCGTTCACCATTCTTCAAAGCCGGATGACGCATTGTGGTTGGAGCATGGAGAAAGATAAATGGAGTAAGAAAAGAGAGAGATTGTTGAGAAGAGGGAATGTAAGAGTCAAGGGAGCCGCTGCTATACACAAGGAGAAGGCCTGACCTGGCATTCCGGATGAGCCTACCATTATCCCAGCTTGTTTGAGGAAGTGCAGCATCCTCTGGCCTTCCCCAAACAACTCACTTTTCATCGGACAAGAAAGAAGTTATCGAAAGGGCGTATCCGGATTTTACTTGGGGGGCGGAGAAAGAAAAAAGTCGCCCCCCCCCCTCCAAAAAAAAAAGAAGAGCAAGTTTTTAAAACGCTCAGACGGGAAGAAAACTTTTTGAAGAAAAGTTCTTGTGGTAGCACACTTGAATCGATAAGTTCTGTGCTTCCGGCATGGTAGAGGAGAAAATAACGTCTTCAATCTGGTTGGCAGGATTTGTGCGAACTATATGCAGACAGCAGCTCCAACAATAATGGAAACCAAGAAAAGTTATCCTAGTAATGATGAAAGGAAGGAATAAAAATTTATATACTTACATCCACTTATTACGTTGTCGGTAAGATTACATATTTATGAAATTGAGATCGAGCACTCTTAACTACATAACAACCAGCCAAAAACTGGCAAGGCTTAAGGCTTTTTAACTGAAAAAAATGAGGGGCTAATATATTCTAATTTAATTTTCACCGCAGTATGGATGCCAGTCTCCGAATTGTGAAGTTACAAGTAAAGTTGCGGAGAAGGGATTTATCTTCATTGTAGTTTGGGGGGGGGGGGTATTGCTGGCTAAAAATGAACTTTGTAGTATATATGGTTTAAGCTCTAAATCAAGGCTAAAACATTATCCCTATTATATGAACTTCCGCCAGTGAAAAATTGCCAACGATAATGTCATAGTGTAGCTGCCCCCACTGCTCCGTTCCAATGATTTGAAGCTTAAAAATAAACTGTTATGAACAAGGAGGGCTTTTTATTTTTTGCACAATAAACAGCATCAGTGGCAAAACGTGAACAAACGCTGAGTTTTTATCAGAGTTCAAACAATGGAGCATTATGCTGTTAATGTTGATTTATTGCTCAATATTGCAACATCAGGTTCTCAAATTGTGACATGTGCGATTAGCCGTGCCAGTAACGCAAAAAAGGCGAAGTATAACACAAAGGCAGAGTTGTCAATACATCAACGGCTAATTACTCGACAATGATTGCATGAAAATCTTGAACTCAATGTTATCAGCATTTCAAAGGATTTATCTAAAAAAAATATTGTGCTATTTATTCAGGTACTGACAAATTAATGCAGCACATCCTACTTCCTATATTTATGAACTAAACGTAACTTATTTTGAGGAGACCGTGATTAATTATATTATACTAAACCCCGCAAGACATGATTTGATATAACTTTAACATACACACTATACGATACTACTGAAGTTCAGGTATTCACCTCAAAGTAAGGTAAACAGTGCCTAAGAATATGAAAATGGGGGAAAAAATGTTTTCACAAGCACAAATTCATTCTGTAGCATAATTTTAAAATCTGCCTGGGGACATCATTACTATATCCTAAGTTAAACACTATATTTCTCATCTTCTGTACTTTATATAACTTTAACCTAGTTGTCCCCCCTGACGTTAACCTCAACATACGAAAAACAGTGCCGAAAAGTCCAATGTTTTCATATAGGCCAGCAGCTAATATTTCAGTGAAAATATTCCTTCTTGCTAATCCTGTATATCACGACGTGAATCTGGAACAATATTTTCGCAGCTGCTAATAAAGTGTAATTGAGTTTGGTAAGGCGTAAGGGCATGAGCCTGGAGTTTACTGTGGCTTAATGAACAGTATTGATTTCTGCAAGTATATCACGTGGAAGCAGTAGGAGAGAAAGAGAGTGTGTGTGAGAGGGGAAAAAAAGGTGTCCAAATTCTCCATCAATCGTATTTCCCAAGAGCTGCTTCGCAAGGTCAACTTAAACACTTTTTTTTCTGGCTCGTTGATCGGATGGAAGAGTCTATTGTGTATTGGAATGAGATTGGGAAGATGTGGAGGTCGGAGAAAATTGCAGGTGCTTCTCTCCTCTCTCTCCATACACACTCTGAAGGAAGGAACTTGTGCAGTCTCTCCATTGCCTTCAAACTCCGGGGCCTTCGGATTGCCCTTCCCCAGTTTTCCAGAAGGGAGGAAATGCACAAATGTTTTCTGAACTTTTGGCGCTTGTCAATAGAGCAGGAGAAATAAGCATGCAAATACAGGGCAGCCTGCTGCACACTTTGACACTTCCAACAATAGGGCGAAACGTGATTGATTAGTCGCTCCAGTCGGGCATGCGCACCAATTTACCCGTGGAACGCGGATTGCAAAATACTCACAATTTTGTTGAAAAAGTAAGATGTTCAGGCGTATCATAATGATAGATATCGAGGCAAATCAGTCCTCAGGGATGCACATAAATAATGAAAAAAATAATGATGAAAAAAATAATTCACGACGAAATTTTTTACCAATTAACATAAATGTAATAAACGGTGTTGCGGTTGTTTGAAATTGTTATACCTGACAACTATTCAAAAATAATTGCATATTGGATGCGACCAAATCAACGAAGAGCAAATTGTGGATATGTTATGAATTTCCACATTTTCCATTACAACACGGGCAATGCATGTAATAACGCGCAATTATTATCAATCGAAAGCGGAAAATGTATTATACTATATGTTTTAATATTGTGTGTATCCAGCTAATACCCTGCAGCAAGCTCTGCTTCATTTTCATATACCATAATAATTATGGTATGAAAATGAAGCAACTAATTATTAGTTTTATGATTAAATATGTAACATCGTTAAATTAACAATATTGAGACACATTATCAGTTCACCGAGAGGTAACCTACAATAGCCTACAGAATGGCCAATTAGTCTAAATTAGGCTAATTCCATATGATAACAACTGCTTTTTCGTCGGGATTGTACTTATTTATTTATTGTACTTTTTCAATAATTCATTTATTAATATATTTATTAGTTATTTCTCTGCAGTATCCATAGCTAGAAAAACGCTCTGCAACCATTTACAAAATGTATAACACAGAGAGATATAAATTATAAGGAAATAAATGAAACACTGCAATTATTGTTACAACTAATAATAGTTACATCTGACTTTTTTTTTGTAATTACATCACCTCTGAACTTTCCTCTGATATCATCCCCTCGTTTTGAGATTTTTTGGGGCAATATTTGCAAAAAAAATAATCATTCTTACTCAGACCGCAGTATGTCATATTTTACTAGCCTCATGTGTGCCACATTATGCAAAAAAAATAAATGTTAGCTTCATTTCCTTATTTTCCGCAGTTGTGCTCCTTAACCACACCCTAGGGTTTGACTCAAAGCTGTGCAGACCTTTTTAGCTTTCATAATAATCCAGTCAGCACTTGTAGTCGCGCTAAAGGCTTACACGTTTAATACCACTGACTCGCAGCTGAGTAAACATGGCATTTTCTCCAAGAAAGAAGAAAATTGAGAGAGAAAAAAAACTAACCCTTACTTTTATCTATGGTCTTCTGCTCTCCAGAGAGGAAGAGAGAACAAGGCTACGTTTGCCAAGATGGTGGTTGCAGGGGCGGAAAAATGTCCCTTGCTTCGAGTTAGCAATTGATGCACTTTACCTCTGGAGATAAGGCGAAAGACGCAAGTTTCTCCAGAGCTATATAAGACGCTAAAGTTGCGACATTCGCTCGTTTCGTTTGGATCCTCCCCGCTCCCTGAGATATAACGTTGGATGATTTGACGAAGAAAAAAAATTGAAAGAAGAGGAGAACGAGAAAAAAAAGCATGACATAAAAGGGATGATCTTGGAAGTTGTCCAAGTCACTGAATAGACCCTGTCCCTGTTCCTTGAAAGGGGACGGATTTTGCTATTCGGTTGAAAGGGATTTTTTTTGGAATAACTTATATATATATTTAGGAGCATGTAGCGTGTAGTGCAGGTTGGTTCTGCAAAATGTCTTCAAATTGCCAAAAAAACCCTGAGCAGACTAAACTAACAATTTGTTCTTGGACACATGATGCGTGTCAATTTGATATTTTGTACGGATTTTACGACGAGAAAAAAAGGCATGCACACTGATTTCACTAAATATTTTCATTCATTTCATTCATTTTACATCACGGTTAGTATTCTTGAAAGTTATTTATGCCAAATTGTATCCACCAGAGAATATTACATCAATATAGACGAAGTCCTTAATGTGTATTTACATTACAGGTGACAAAATCCCAGAAGAAATTACAAAATAATTTCAAGAACGTACACCAATTTTGGTTTAAATGCAATCTATCATAGATTTGGCAGAAAATGTCACTCAATGTGATCATACCTAAAGGCAGTCAATCAGAGTAAGTGTGACAGGAGTCATATGTAATCAATGATCGTTCAATAACATTCTGGAACCCCCGCAATAATTTGATTTACACCCTTTTTCATCCCGTGATAGGATTAATTCATTATTGGGGGGTTTCAAAGAATAATTGATTGAACACAATAACCTTTCCATTTGCACAGCATACCACATTTTGTGTTTGTGGACGAGATAATTCTTCGGATAATATTCATGCCAGCATAACTAACTGTTAATTTATGTTTACATTTGCGTAACTTTGCAAAATGTGGCCACGACATCGACACAACTGATAAAAAGGCAGCGTTTTTCTTCTATTAGGGCAATAAGAATTAATTATTACTGTAGCCTACCAGCAATCGACCAATGTGTCTGACTTTGAGCTTATTTTAAGTTAAGTTATATCTCAATGCACATTACATCGCACTTTCATATTTATGATGTTTCAACACATTTGATCAATCATCCCGAAACTCTACCCTTATTCTAAAATAATTATCCTGGTAAAGTGTGTGATTTAGGTATATAGTCTGGTGACCCGGGGTAGCTTGCCCCCTGGGTAACTTGTTGTTTACTGCTATCCTTTTACATATGTTGCCATGATGTTTACCCGGGGGCAAGCTTACCCCGGGTCACCAGACTAGGGGCCTTAAGGTGAAATTCTACCCAACTAAAATCAGAAAAAAATCGTCTTTAACTTGGGACATAATTATACACCGCTGAACCCTATTGGTCTGGAGCCTGTTAAAGAGAGGATAGTGCTTAGGATTACTCGTGAGGCGACTGGAAACGCGAGTGGAACGGAAACTGAGCTCGGTCGAGTGGAAAGGAATGGATGCCATGTATCGGCAGGCTTCGTGTTCGGCCAAGGGAACGTAATCTGAGCGTTAGGGCGTTCACTCGAAACACCCGAGAAACTCTTTGCCTGCTCTTCAGAGAGAAGAAGAAAGTTTGCAACTATGAATAATCAACTGGGGGGGAAAAACTCTGCCGCATTAAAAAAAAGTGGTTGTTGAGACGAAGGCAGTGCTCAGCAACACAATAAAGCTGCAGTTATTAGCTCTTCAATTTTGTTAAGTGGCTAATGCTGTGGGGAAAGAGAATTTTCTCTTGGGGTGTTCACTCAAAGGAGGAATGGAGCAATTTCTGCCGCAATAAAATTGGCGCCCTGTCGGCAGAAGGCATTGAAACAGGAAATATCGACTTAGCTGCGGGATTTCCTCAATAACCGATATAGTCCCTGCCCCACGGCGTTTCAAACTGTTTCTAACCGGGGTTAGGTTCGCAAGTAGTGTCAAAAGGAACTGCAGCTGTTGCCCTTACAACAAAACCAGCAGACAAATATCGCCCATAGGTGCACAGCTTCAAACAGAATTTTAATTCACGTGTATAATAAATGCAAAGAAGTACAGTACATTCATCATTTCGGGTGAAACATTCCGGCCACAAAAATGCTAGAAATGAATTATTACTCCATCATGCCAAGGAGAAGTTCTGGCGCCTGGAAAAAAAATTGGACTGTGATTGCATATGCCACGATGTCTTCTTCTGCCGGCGGTCGCAATTCTTCAGTCCAGAATATGCGATCTGGTGCTAAAGAAGCGCTTTGTGATTTCCCCCCATTTGGAGATCCGCCTCCGGGGAGCGTATCTCCCCGAATGGCGGAAGTAATATCTTTCATATCCGGAGATATTTCTTATAGTGCAAGGGTTGGAAAGGGAAGGAGAGTAGTTTCCTTCTGGAATAATTTGTTGAGCTGGAGGGGGGGAAGGGAAAGACTTGGCTTCAAAACCAGGACCAAGTTAACCCCAGGCTGGATTCAGACGTGTTGGAAGCGCGGTATATCTCTGAATAGGATGGTGTGCCCCAGTTTTCGGGGACTCTGATGAATAATTAAGCAGGCGACGGTTTCCAAGTCCTTGGATGTGTCGCAAACTCTAGGCCTCTAATAGAGAAGGTCACACTATCAAACTAATGAGCAAGCACAGCTTGTTCTAGTCGCAATATGTTAACCCCATAGCGATTTTAGTAACAGTTAGTCTACTTACGTGTCACCCTGTGAATATCGGATGCTTATACCCATATTTTTACTCTGCAAACAGTTTAATCCCTATAGATACATGCATACAATGACTTTTAGTGCTTTTTAATGAGGAGGAATGAGTTTTTAAATTATTATTAGCTGATGACTGGGTTGGATTGAAGGAAATGGAACGGATGGGATTTGATGAGATGTATTGATTTTGAGATTCGGTACGGTCATACACACACGATGTTGATTGTAAAAGCGGAGGGGTAAATTTTATCGGATGATTAACTAACGCCTGGTTCATTAAGTGCGTGAAACCGGCCCGTGCGCATATTATATCTTCGTTTTAGGGTTCAAAAAAAAATACTCCGGAAAATTAAAATGTCATGCAAGCTCCAGGTAACAATTGAGAGTGACGCAAATCGACAGTCATCATCGATCAAAGTGACATAAATGTGTTTTACTAATGACGCGAGCTTGAGCCATTTTCATCGAAACGCGACACCTGATTGTAAAAAAAGAGAGAGACTGGAAATGGGAGTGCGTTAATATTCCGCTATGACACTGGAAGAGTGGACAGTAAATAATTACAACCGCGTTTCCGCAATTTCTCGGAATGCAACTTGTTACGCGGAATGACTACAATATATTGATGTGCCTGATTATTTGTAATGTGGGTAATTGTGGAAATATTGCACAAATTGTTTTGAAGGAGAGAGAAGGGGGCTATCTATATAGGAAGTCCTAATAGAATAAAAGGAGCCTATGAGCAAATGAGCTAACGACTCTTGCTTTTACGAGCTCAGTGAGCAAATTGACTCCTTTTAGAAGTTATTTCGGAGCAAACTTTAGTGGGTAGTAAATGCAACTAAGTTTGAGCAAGTGCCATTTAACACTTCCAAAATGTTATATTTTTCAGCTCTTGACGAGTTTCTTCAACTCGCATTTAAATAGTCTTTCATTCCCCAGTAAGAACAGCTTCTCCGAAAGCTGTAGTGTTAATGAACATTATTTGTTATTTAGCTCAGTGACAATCGTAACAATGATAAATGTAAAGTATGTGCAGTACAATCTCATTAACATGCAGTATATGACATAAACAGTTCAGTTTCACCACTCGATGCATCAAAAATATGCATACCCTTTGTTGTGGTGAGCACTACTGCAGTTGCATTCACCTGTGGACAAAAATGCGTCCTTTTTTATGCTCCATATTTCATTCAACTCAACTCAGCAGAAAGTGCCCCTCGTTCCATGACAAGGTCCTCCGCATTGATGATTCAAAAAGTCAAAGAGCGCACTTCACCGAAAAGGCTGGGCATATTCCCCGCCCATATGCGTGCCAGGGATAGTTTGTAGGCTACCATTCTGTTTGATCCCACTTCCCTCGACAACCTTTGACAAAGCCAAGCTAGCCAATGATGCTTATATCATTCCGGACACCGAAAAAACGCACTGGGAAAAAACAAGCGAATTTTTCTACCTCTTTTCAGATGTCTGTCGAGCAATTTCTACCATTTAACACCTCCGGTGGCAGCTATAGAAACAGCTTATTTCTCACCTTTATTGTTGACTTGTGCTTGAAAATGGATCTTGGCAGCCATGCAAACCGAGAGCACCAAATTAGCCTCTCCTCCCACTTCGACCTTTTATTCCTCTTAATTAAAATCCGTCACTTCCATCGCACGTGTTGGGACCTTGCTCTTCCAGTCCCCCCTCTTCCCGGTACCGCCCCCGCAGCGCAAGAAGATTGCCTTCAGAGGGGAATTGTAGGAGTAATGAAGGGATTTTATTTACCTGTGCCCCAGGGGTCCCTTTATCTAGTGATGTACAAGATGACGTGTTCTTTGAAGGCGGCTTGACTTGTCCTTATGCCTGTGTGTTGAGGTGTTTATAGAAACAGACCATTCAGTCCCTTTCAAATTGCACCAGTTCAATCTCCTTACATTTACATTTTAAAATGACATGAGTCGAAACTATGGCGCTACAGCTGTCTTCTCTGTAATGGCATGTATATGACGTCAATCCTATTTATAACAGACAATAACAGGGGTTGATGTCTACATAAATACCTGAAGATGAATCGATATTGATGTTTAACATTCGCGTCATGGTCCAAGTTGGCCTCAATCTGACCGCTACGGAAACATGTGCACCACAATATATATTTCTTTCGAATATGAAAAACTCTACCTGCTGCATTTGAAATGTCTGAGCGGTTTGAAAGTTACTAATTATAATTTTTCAGGTAGTTAAAATGTTCACGAGCACATTTTGGTTCAGTAATCTGCTTTGCTCGTTGTTGGCTTTATCTATTTGTGCGTCTCGACTGGGTTCCGCTTCCCTTTATTTTATCACGCCTGCGGGAACTTGTCCTCGTCCAATGGAACCGGTGTCCTCCCAGTGCTGAGACACGATTCGCAGGTATAGCAAGCAGTAGTGCGAGAGAGGAAAATCATTCAATGTTGCTGGAAACGAGCCAGAGAGGCGTGAAATCTCTACCAGACAAGGCAGGCCACAAGTTGGCCGGAACAATATCTGCAGCAGAGTCCCTTTTCGTCATCACTCCTATAGACCTCATCCTCCACCCCATGGTCCAATAATATCGCCCTGACATTTAGCACGAATGTGGAAGATTCATGCTTCAATAATTCCCTAATTCTCCCTCCCTGGGAAACTTTGAAAGGTCAAGTACGAATTACCTTCCCGACGGGCTGTGGGAAATCAAAGTGCAGGTTCCCATCATCATCGACGATGGAGCTTAATATTCATGGAAATTAAGAGAAACCTTAGGAACATATCTGTACATTTTTGCTACAAAATAAAAAAATGCGAGATCGCAGTTTTTTTGCTATTCACATAATGAGAACTCGAAATGTATAGCGAATTTGTAAAAAAATGAAGAATTTTCTCATCATGAAGTGTCTACTGTTCTTCCTGTTTGGCGAATGACTTTCGCCATGAAAGATGCATTCTCTACTCCCAGAGTAATACGCTGTCATCTGTTCTTCGCTGGGAAGGTAGGCGTGGTCCAATATGTTTCCTAAATAATGGATTCGACGAAGCGTCAATATTGAGTCGACAAATGGAATGCATTGCCATCAGAGTCGAGCTTGAGCTGAATGTCTTTTGATACGGAAAGTTCGGCGAGGTCACAAAATGGAAGACGACGCTGTGCCGGTAATAAACTCGACGCTAATTGCAACGTGGTAATTGGCGAGACTTGTTTGATGTTACATCAACATTTTGGGCCGCGTGGTTAAAAAAGTCCATCAGTCGACATTTCCCGCCTTGATGCTGAAAATTAACTTTCTATCGCCCATTATTTTTTTGTGAAAAATTCATTTTTCCGTATAAGGTTCCAGATAATTCGCGCCCCCTGAGAAAATCGCCTTGGGCGCGTCTTTCTTGTCCCCTCCTCCTTTCCTTGATTTAATTGACAGCCTGGTGTAATTGGTTCACTCAAGTCGCTTCGGAGGAAGAAAATCAATTCACGTTTAAGAGCAAAGTTTGTGAGCAATCTACGGCGCTTGCGACTCAAGATGTCTTTTTTTTTCTTAGCCAGCTGACAATTCCAGAGTAGAAAAAGAGGAATTTTATTTCTCCAAAAGTTAATCACCCTATTTTGCAGATTGTCTATAGCTGTTGTTGAGGATTGGGATGGTCCTATTTTGGGGTTTTTTTGCATTTTCACACAATTGAGAGAGTTTTAATTAAGCGTCGTGGTAGAGTGTTGGACACCTTTTTTTTATGAGGTGAGCAAAAGTGGAAGGCCGAGAAGCCTAGATGTTGATGGGCCGCCATTTTACAACGGGCGACATTTTCCCGCCTCCGCCTCATTTCCCGCGCTCGTTTCCAAAATGGAGCCACTTTTGTCAGGAGCCTCGGTTGTCAGGAAGGGCTTGTCATGCCGTTTGTTTCAGAACCGAAACACGAAGTTGCTTCAAAAAAAAAAAAGAGGAACGAGAGAGTTTGGTGAATGTTGACGTTGCGCAACGCGACGGAAGGTCAACTCGTCGCGAAAATGTTTGCCGCTCCGGATAATCACTCCTGTCAATGGCGGGGGGCATTAAAAAGGGGGGAAGTGCAAAATGGATGCAAAATTTTCGAGACAAATAAATAATCCGTCGTTTTCATTGCATAAATCATCGCTTTGAAGTGTGCTCGGTTTAGCATTTTCAGCCGCTTCACCCCTTTTGTCAGCGTTTTTTTTTCAAAATGCGTGTATGGAAAGTCTGCAAATGTCAGGGCTGTTTGCAGATTAATTCGAAAGCGACGTAAACAATGTCGGTACCAACTGTTTCCGTCTTTGGTCTTGCCCTAAATTGGCATTCACAACCAATGGAAGTTCACCTGTTACATAAACTGTATTCAAATTAGTTGAACCTCGAGCACTTACTGCTGCATTTTGCTCAAATATTTTGTTCAAATTTGCAAGTAATCTGCAAGATGTTATTGAAGCAGCATTCTGCAAATTTGTGCAAAACATTTCATCATAAATGCAAAAGTGAGGTAAAAAATATTTGAAAAATTCAGACTCACTTTCTTCCGTAGGCTATACGGAGTATGAATTTTTCAAATATTTTTTACCTCACTTTTTTTTCGATCCAGTACTTCGATTAAGAACACGCTTTTGTGAACTGCTGCAATTTTGTTTGCGCTTTAATTTGCGTGGAGGGGGGAATGTAACGAGGACCCCCGGATTCAAGGTTCAATAATCAAAGTTGTCCCTGCGTACTTTTTTTTTCCTTTGCTCGCTATGGATTCCCGTCATTAACCGTACCTGTGTGATACATGTCTTCATCACAGTAATGAATCTCTCCGCTGAGATTTGTTGGCAGCATGCTGGGATTGCAGCACGTTCTGAACGCGTGGCACACTCACCAGACCGTGTTTTTAACGAACGTGAAGTCTCGGAACAGGATGGGTTTTTGCCAAATTTACACGCCTTGAAATTCCATTATTGGCCCTGTGGGTACATTGCTCATCTGCAACATTACAGAACTTGTTATTTAAACCTCAGTCGTCGATAATGATTTCTACCTTGAATTAACTTACAGTATAATCCTAAACATGTTAACAAAGTTCAATGCACGCATGACACTTTATGTTTACGAGCAGGCAATTTGTTTGGGCCAATTATTATCGCATTTTGAACCTGTTATCAAACTAACAAAAGTTATCTCTAATGAGAACCAGTCGCTTCAAGTGTAAAGCATTATTCTCGAGCATCATCGATGAATTATACACGTACTTGAGTTTAACATTGTATTTAGAGAGGAAAAACCTTAGAAGCATGAAACCTAGATCTGTAGGATTATTACCTGTAACTTTTCTCAAGCTGTGAGTCCTGTTTCTTGCCTTGATTGTGACAAATACTGTAAGTCCTGACGCATTCAACGCGTGTAACTGCTTTCCAACCTGAAACAAAGCAAAGCCTCTGAATGGGTGCTCGTCACACACACTTCTTATTTCTAATCCCTCCTACATCTCCTTTGATATACGCTGAGACAGCATAGGTGCACCAAGGATCTATCTGCAAGACTTGAAAGTAGGCTTGAAAGCATCTGTGTTTCGGCATTGGAATGACTTTCATCTCCAGACATCATCGATCAGGGTCAAAGGAACACGTCCCGGACTACCACTAGATATTTCATATACAGAATCCCAAATGCGCCCGGAACTTTATCTATACTGGTCTGTGCCCCAGATTTCAAAAGTTTCAACATACATATTTCGCAATGCCTAATAATTCTGAACTTATTGTGTAACATTAGCTCACCAAAGTAGAAGAGTGTAACTATTATCTGAAATTTTTGTTGACTAGTTTTGATATTGAGCGCGTCTTTCTTTTTCGCTCATATAACGCACTTCAAATCCTTGCTTCTTACTTGTTAGTAATTAAATGAGCTAATTAGGACGAACCGTAGCAAAAAGTGTATATTATGAGTACCGTATAAGATTACATCGAGTTGTTGATGCAGACATGGAATTATTGCAAAAATTAACCTGGATTAGACTGATGCTTTTCAACAGTCGAGATGTAAAACATAATATTTCTCCTGGAGTACCAACATTCACAGTGCTGAATAAATACATATTATCATTTAATTAACCACTGATAAATTATAAACATGCACTCCTGCAGTTATTTCAAAAGCTGCGTCCGAGCTGATTGGCAGATGCCAGCGACAAAGACCTAAAGACAACGACTTCAGTATGAATCCAGCTTGGAATTTGCATCGCTCCAGACTTCGCTGATATGTTAACGGTCGGAACCTTTTGCGACGCGCACATTATTACATAATTAATGTGTTATCTTATG
The DNA here is from genome assembly GCA_000934665.2 of Catajapyx aquilonaris. Taxonomy (NCBI): domain Eukaryota; kingdom Metazoa; phylum Arthropoda; class Diplura; order Dicellurata; family Japygidae; genus Catajapyx; species Catajapyx aquilonaris. Next base: position 13,797 of record KZ538313.1, read on the forward strand.
CCTTCCCGTATATTTATTGCCCATGGAAATATGCTTCGCGTCCACAGAGGTACACCTTGGAGAGAAACTGGGCTTGCATAATTTAAATGCGAATTTAAATGGATGGCGATAAGGCATGAATTCGCGCCCGTATAATGCGCGGAGGTGCCGTAAAATATGCAAGGATATAGCTATTCTCTGGTGTAGCCGCCCATAAATTATACATCGCCATTTGCGAAGAGTATTATCCAGCAGCAAATCAATACGAATATCTTCATCCTCTTTTCTTTGTCTTTCATATAGTGCGGCTATACACTGTGATCAAATGTCAGTTTCAGTCAGAGAATATTATTCGCACCAAGTGCCGCATGTCATTAGTTTCAAACTATAAATAGATAGAGTAATTGAGTTCATGAAGGGCCCAATCAACCTCACTAACATTCCCAAAATTTTGACGCCTGTGATGCATGATATTCACTTTTGACAGGGATGAAACATTCACAAAAGAAGCATATATTCTGCGTGTAAATTACACTTTTTCCTACAGTTGCAGCTGTCACCCGCAATTAATAAAACGATTTGGTGCAAAATATGAGGCCCCGCCATGCCGCAAATTCGCAATAACTGGGAACATAACTGGCCAATAAATAGGGTCACTAGCTGTCAAAATAATTCATTTTAACTATATGCCTTGGACAAATTCATGTAAGTGTGGAATTTTTGTCCAAAAGAAAAATTTCATCTAGGCAATATTGCTATCGTGGTGGTTAATTCAGTTATCTCTCGTCACTTAATGAGCAACATAATCCATATACCGCTGGGCCCGTGATTTTTTTTCTTCTTTTTTTCCCGAAAATACTCCCCCCCCCCCCC